>JAHREE010150393.1:17543-44182 GCA_033628505.1 Tringa tobata | reverse complement strand
GTCTTTGAGGAATTAAGAAGGGAAGGACGTTTGTGGACTTTGGCCAAGAGATGGCTCTGTGGTTTGTGTACCCCTGAGCCTCCACAGAGCCCGCAGGGAAGCCCAGCTCCTTGGAGTGATGCAGCTGGCAAAGTACTGCTGGTAATTAATGATAGCTTTACTTCCTGATAGAGACAGCCAGAGACACCATGGCTCCAGGCTTTGCAAGATGGCCACAGAAGGGAAGTTGTCCCAGGGACTGTGAGAAGTGCCATGGTTGGCATGTCCATGCTGAGATCTTGAGCCATGTCACAGCCAGAAGGTGACCTGACCTAGAGAAAGCCTTCTAGCCTTATTGGCAGTGAGGACCAGGCCACCTTTATTGCACATTGACTCATGGCCAACACATTCTGTCCAATGACCATCAGGTCAGAAGTTGAGAAGGAACGAGAAAGAGTGTGAGACACAGCACTGGAAGGTGCCCCCCAAATCCGCAGTCAAAATTGTTTCCTTTTCTATAAAGTGCAGTCAAATGACCCTGTTCATATGTTATGCTCCAGATGTCTGAGTGCTTTACTGAAATGTTTGCCTTCAAGATGCATGTGGCTCATTCTGTACCCAGTACAACAGTCCTCTCCCCATAAATCCTGCTAAAAATTGAGGTCTGCATCAATGCCTCTGCAAGACTTTGTAAGAGCAAATGCTGTGGAGCCCTGGTGCAGCAGCCTCCCTCTCCCCCCCACCCCCAAAGTACGGGGAGGTGAAAAAGCCAAGGTTAAAGGAGAGTGGGATGTGGGAATGGACATGGAAAGCTCTCAGGTCCCAAAGTACCCTGGCAAAGGACTTTTTGACAAAGAGCTGGGCCATGTTCAGTGTCAAGCAGAGGCAAAAATACTGCTGTGAACTATGTATATTGATTAAATCAGC
The DNA here is from genome assembly GCA_033628505.1 of Tringa tobata. Taxonomy (NCBI): domain Eukaryota; kingdom Metazoa; phylum Chordata; class Aves; order Charadriiformes; family Scolopacidae; genus Tringa; species Tringa tobata. The sequence continues at coordinate 43,276 of JAHREE010150393.1, read as the reverse complement.
AGTAATTATAAAAAGAACCCTGAATGTCCTCTAATCAGATGTAGGCACTGACACTGCAGACACCCAGGAAAGGGCACATTTGTCTAAAATGCCACAGTGGACGTCAAGATTTGTCATGTAGTACAAGGGACAGTACTCCATGCAAGAACCCTCATGCACAGTCAGTTGCTCCAAGCCTCCTTATGTGGTCAAAATTACAGTTTGATCCACTTGAATCTTAATGAATGAATAGATAACTGAATAAAAGAGGGAGAGAGAAAGAAAGAGAGGAAGAGAAGAATAAAGGAGGGAAAGGAGGAAGGAAGGGAGGAAGGAAGAAAGGAAAAGACGGAGGAAGAGAGGAATGAAGAGGGAATGAGGGAGGGAAGAAGGAAGGGGGGAAGGAAAGAACTCTGGTGGATTTTAGAAGATTCAGGCTAAATTCAGTTCCTGGAAAAACATTGAGCACAAAACCAATACTTCTATTTGTAGCCACCTAGGAGATAACATGCAAAGTGTTGTCAATGAACACAGGTTCGTTGGGATTAACTATCAAGTGAGTAATTTACTGTACAAACACAAACCAGGAATTACCGGCCAGACTCCCCACAAGCAGGAAGAACCTCAGGATCAGTAGCAAAGCACAAGAGGCTGTGGCTCAACACCCTATGGGTATTGTGAAAAAATCAAATCTCACCTGAGACTTCTGGAACAGGGGGTTCCCTCACGTATGAGATGTCCCCGTGACCATCTTCTTTTTCCAGGAGTGCTGAGGTCTTTGCCCCACATAAGGGGCTAGGTGTGTGCATCAGCTTGCGAGAAGAGAGTTGGCCAACTGTTGGCCTGTTGGAGACTGGCCAGAAGGGAGGCACTAACAGGTATCTGAGGATAAAAAACAGAATAGAGATGGAGAGATTGAAAATGTCCTCAGTGGGCAAAACTGAAAACTAAGCAAACAGATGAGAATGGTAACAAAGGGAGCTCATCTGTAAACTGAGAGGGTTGGGGTTGTTCAGCATGGAGAAGACAAGGCTCCAGGGAGACCTTCTTGCAGCCTTGCAATACTTAAAGGGGGCTTATAAGAAAGATGGGGACAAATGTTTTAGCAGGGCCTGTTGTGATAGTAGAAGGGGTAATGGTTTTAAACTAAAAGAGGGTAGATTTAGACTAGATATAAGGAAGGAGTTTTTTCGATGAGGGTCTTTGGAACACAGAGGTGGTAGATGCACCATCCCTGGAAACATTCAAGGTTAGGTTGGACATGGCTCCGAGCAACCCGATCCAGTTGAAGATGTCCCTGCTCATTGCAGCGGGGTTGGACTAGGTGACCTCTAAAGGCCCTTTCCAACCCAAACTGTTCTATGATTGATCTGCTCCCAGTTAGATGCAATGCTCTCCACCACCACACACAGCTTTGATACTGAATTTAATATGGACCTGACTTAAACTTGTGCTGATCTCACATGTCTTTGAGAAGGCACGGTCCTCAGTTGCCTGAGACGTGTATTTATTCAGGCCTCTTTATCTTCATCTGCTGGACTGGCTGTTGCAAAGATTTGCTACTCCTACCCTCCTACCCTCTGTTTCTGCCAGAGATGTTCTCTCCTTGTCTGTCATCTCCAGACAGTATCTTCACACTCTTCCTTGGCATGGGGAAGACAGAGGAGGTGTTACAAGTAGTCCCTCATTTGAACAGTCTAAGCAGAGGAGTACCTCAGAGTTGCAGAAACTCTTGTCTGTCCAATGCACAGTCCCTAGGATGAAATATATTCCTGTGGGTCTCCAGCAGTAAGGCATATTTTCTGTGTGTTCAACTGAGCTTTTTGGCACCCACCCCTATTTGTAAAGATGATGCTGACCAATGGTCCTGTGGGCCAACCTCGCAAATGCAAGAAGGGTGTTGAGGATTTTGCTGGGTGATGGAGGGTGTGGAGCAATTCTCCTAGCATCACATCACCTTCCCTTCAGGTTATCTGCCTCCTCATCCAGCCCTGGGACATCTTCCCCCCTTAGAGATCTCCAGTACGGGTGTCTTAGTGCAATACCTGACTGCAACTGCCTCCTAGGAGTGCTTGATGAGCTCTGCTGGGCGTACAGGGTATCTAAATGCATTTTCCAGATAGAGAAGTTGGCACAAGGTAGATCCCACCCATGATAGCATCACACCCCTGCTCAGCTGCGTGACCTCAGCCTCACAGGGGACCTAGGAGCCTGGCTGTCCCATCTGGGGACAGAGCATCCTGCCGCTTTCACATCTGGCTTTGTCAAGACCAGGAGAAGATCTCACACCAAACTAAAAATTAACTGGATTGTGAGTACACACAAAACTTGCAACCAAATTTCATGAAGACTTCCCATCTCTTGGGACAAACTCAGGAGAAAAATTGGAAGAAACTTCCACTTTTGGAAAATGATGTTTTCAGCAGTACAAAAAGGTTTCTTACATCTTCTCATGCTGCATCAGTGGCAGTGGATTTCTACCCAATTTCCCATCTAAGCCTGGGCACTGATGCCCTATTCCTGCAGTTGGCTGAAGCCAGTCCTGGAATGCAACTTGCAAAACCTTGTCTCCCACCACCCCTGTCACTGATAGTCCAGAACCAGCTGTCCTGAGAGGACTTGTTTGCTCGGCAGCTTCCCGAAACAGCCAAGTTTCACAATCCCTCAGTTTACGTGAAGTTCATGGCACAAGAGCCGCTTCCTGGCAGAGGCTTGGCTTTTCATAGTTGTTGAGCACCTGCCACGGGGCATGGAAGAAGGTTTTTGGGGTGGAGGGGAGGAGCTGTGAGGAGGGGCATGTTTCAAATAGCCAGTCCCTTGGGTGCATGTCCTGCCTCCTCCCTGCCCTGCTCTCCCGTGGAGACTACAAGCACACAGTATCTTTGCTACCAACATGAGGCTTGTCCTCCTGGCATGCCTCTGGGGTAAGTGAGGCATGATTTTTTTTTTCTCTTTGCTTTTGGCTTGTCATCTCTTTGCCAATGGTACATCTCTCCCACTATTGCTTCTCCTACAGCCCACAGCAGAAAGTAAATGGGACACTGAGAAGAACTGAAATGCAATTGATGTTATCTGATCCATATCTGGTAACTGAGTGTGGACACTTAGATACCCTCAGATGTCACCATAGGGCCACAGGTGGACATTTGGATGCTGCCCCACCTTGGGACCGACACCTATACACCTTGAGAAGTGTCTAATTTGGGAACTGAATCCCAGCCCTCATGAGCAGAGACTGCACCACACAAGGTGGAGTTCCCTGCCCCTGTTTCTCTGCTGTGTGGGTTCTCAGAATCATAGAACGGTTTGGGTTGGAAGGAACCTTTAAAGGTCATCTACTCTAACCTCCCCATAATGAACAATTAGGTATCTCAGCCCATAAAACTTAAACATAGCTTAAAAAAAAAGCAGGTGGAAAAATGAATTACCTGAGTAATAACTCTAATGCTTGTCCTGGTGTCAGCAGCTCTGTCCTTGCCTGAAGCCGTTGGTCAATGCTTGGGGTCTTGCCAGACTGCTGCATTTAGGAGCAGAAATTGTTGTTTGTGTTGAGCTCTTCTTTGCTGTTGACCTTCTACAGTCGGTACAAAGTCCCCTTCTCCCGAATTTCCAGGGAAAACAGATCCTGGCAAGTTTTCCCTCAGGCTTTCCCTCCCATGGTTTGCCTCCACCTCTAGTTAATCCTCAGGGAAATCTTCTGAATGGGAACAGCCTCTTTGCACAAGTCTCTGGATACATTCAACTTTGAAGACACTTCTTTCCACAACCCTATCAGCAGGCCCTTAGCTCTTCCTGTGGCATTTCACTGCTGCCATTAATGTCCCCCAGGACCGACAGCAGTCCTGGGGTTAGTTTTGCCTGAAGTTCAGAGATGGCAATGCTTCTTCATGGTCTGGCCCTGACCAAAAATTAAAAATAAAATGCTGTGCTGCTTGCAACCCATCACATTTCCAGCAGTTTCATTCCCCGCTGTAACCCCTTGCCTCGCTGTTGGTAAGAGCTGGATGTCACATTCAGAGTCTCTAGGGAGAGACTAGCACCTCCAGATACAATTTGATGCTCTGTTCTGGGCACAAGCCCTAAAATGAGATGGGTATCCATCAGCCATGACTTAACTCTTTCCACTGTATGTCACAGGAATCTAGATATCTCATTGAACTGAATTGAATTGAATTGAATTGAACTGAATCTAATCTAATCTAATCTAATCTAATCTAATCTAATCTAATCTAACCAAACCTAACCTAACCTAACTACCTAATCTGATCTGTCTGGACACTGACTTTCAGGTGACTAAATCCAGATGAGACAACTCCCAACTGCTCCATTCTGCTATTTTCACATTTTTTCCAGTAGACTTTGTTTTTTAAGTTTTCTCTCCTTATCTCATCTCTTTATCAAGAAAGACCCATGGACAGGCACCAGGCAAAGCCCATTGACAGCTGCAATGATGGGCTCTTAACAGAGCTCGCGGTCTTGTCTCTTGCCCGGTGTTTTGCTGTCCTGAATCCCCGTGCTCTGCAGAGCTCAGACTAACATCCTGTATTCCTTCTGTTTCAGCTTCTCTCGCCGGAGTCCTGCTGGCAGGTCAGTATTCGTAGTAGAGCATGCAGCATGAGTCAGCACACACAGCTACAAAATGTGATGCAGAATGAGGCTGTGTCTGATCTGGAGATTTAAATATGTTGCTTGGGACCAAGAGACTTTGGTCCGAAACCCGTTTCTTCTCTCTCTAAACCACATTCTCCTAATTAGCCAATGGAGATCTGACCCTAACTCCTGTATGCATTTGTACCTGCTGCAGATGTCTGAGTGAAAGGAGCAGTACTGATCCAAAATACTGACAAAACAGCTGTTCATTTTAGCAGAGTTAAACCAGAAGTCAGTATATCCTTATTGCTGAGGTCTCATCACCATGAGATGAAGGAATGCTTGGTGTCCCCTTGGCTCCATGAGCCAGTGTGGAGGTGCTTCAGGGTTTCAGACCCTGAATTTCTCTTACCACAGCACCCCAGATCCATGCAAAAGAACAACGATATCCAGAGAGATTTGGGTTTTTGTATTAGGGTGGAAAACAGTGTTGTGATCAGAGATTTGGCAACTGGAGCCAGGTTTTGAGAGGGACTGTGTGTCCCGGTGGGTTCAACAGCAGGAGCAGGCCTGAGTAGGTCCTTTCTGCTCCCATGTGCTGGCTGTCTGGAGGTCCACAACAGCACCCAGCACTCATTGTCAACAGCTGAGCAAACCCAGCCCTTCCCTTGAGGAATGGGTAGAAATATCTCAGTTCTCTCCTCCCTGCTTCCAGTCCTTGTAGTGGCATTTAGTAGGAGAAGCTGACCTTAGCTACAGGGAAACTTACCCAGAACCTAAATGCTGGGGTAGGTTTTGGGGGGAACGACACCTCTCCCTTTACAGCTGAAAATGAACCCTGTGATTTGTATCTCAAAACAGACTTATGGACCCACAAAAACCCGTGGCTTTTGGCCATTCCCAGCTCAATACCCAATTCCCAATCAGCAAAGATTTTGGATGCTAAAATGCCCTGGGCTTTTCTTCCTCCTGGTTTGGCAATAAAGACAGCTTGTCTGGGGAGGAAGAGCCCTCTTTCTCATTCCCTGCCATCACCATGAGGTATCTGCTCTCTCCAGAAGATGTAGATGCAACCAAACTTGAGATCCGCCTGGTGGATGGTGCCAATCAGTGCTCTGGGAGAGTCGAGGTGCTTCACAACGGTGTCTGGGGGACCGTCTGTGATGACCAGTGGGATTTACGGGAGGCAAAGGTTGTGTGCAGGCAGCTGGGCTGTGGGACAGCGCTGTCAGCCCCTCGGGAATCTAAATACGGGGAAGGGAAAGGCCAGATCTGGCTGAGTGACATGAACTGCAAAGGGACAGAAGCGTCCCTCACCGAATGTGACGCGAAGCCGTGGGGAGACAACATCTGCAACCACGTGGAAGATGCCAGCGTGGAGTGCTCAGGTAACCCTCAGGTCTTTTCTACTTTGTACCACATTGGCCTTTCTGCTTCAAGTAAGCCAGGGTGCAATTTCTGACCCATTCAGTTAGGAGATCAGGGATGCAGAATTACTTTGTTGAGCTCCAGCTTCCTACTCCACTTGATCCAGAGAAGTTGCAAAACAACACCTGGATCTGGAACAACCTGAAGAGCTGGGATTGGACACAGATAGTCCCCTCCCTCCCCTGACAGCCTCCATCCTGATATTTTTTTCCCTTCAACTTTTCTTCTTAAGCTAGAAACTAGGAGAGAGTCTTTCACAGCCCTTTGGGATGAGTAGAAGTAGTTTTGGTGCATCGTAGGTGATTCTGTTTTCTCCAGGTGATCAAGGGCACAGAGACTTGTCCCAAAACTTCTCCCTTGTTTGTTTTTGGCAGGAACAGAAATACCCGAGCCAGGCCCAATCCGGCTGGTGGGAGGCCCGAACCGATGTGCTGGGAGGGTTGAGGTGCTTCACAAAGAACAGTGGGGCAGCATCTGCCATGATGAGTGGGATCTAAATGATGCCCAAGTTGTGTGCAAGCAACTGGGCTGTGGGGATGCGGTGCTGGCCCCCATTGGAGCCAAGTTTGGACGAGGATTCGACACCATCTGGCTGGATGATGTGAACTGCACAGGGACGGAAGCTGCTCTCTCCGAGTGCCCAGCGAGGCCGTGGGGGGAACACAATTGTTACCACGGGGAAGATGCCAGTGCAATTTGTTCAGGTAATCCTTCCATTCTCCTGCTTTTGCCAGTCATGCATTAGGGTGTCCTCACAGTCAACAAGAGCAAAACTTTGCACAGGAACAAGGGCTTTCTATGGACCACTCTCCTGCTGAGTTGGGACTCAATCCTGATAGTCCTGCTGGTGGCCTGGGGCTTACACCATGGAAGAGGGCTTTGGTCTGGGAGGTTCTCCCTTCCCTGCTCACTGGGGTGCTCTGTGGCCATTTTTATTCAGGTTAAGACTGCCATTGTGCTTCTTGCTTGGACAGTTGCACGTCGTATGTGGAGAAAACTACAGAGGAGAGGTTGCTGTGTGCGGGGAAGGGCAGGGATACTCAGGGAGAGGGGAGACACACACCAATGCCCTCTCTGGATGTGTCTGCAGAGTCGGGGATCACCGTCTCCACTTCAGTCCGCCTGGTGGATGGCCCCAACCGCTGCTCTGGGAGAGTCGAGGTGCTTCACAACGGTGTCTGGGGGACCGTCTGTGATGACCAGTGGGATTTACGGGAGGCAAAGGTTGTGTGCAGGCAGCTGGGCTGTGGGACAGCGCTGTCAGCCCCTCGGGAATCTAAATACGGGGAAGGGAAAGGCCAGATCTGGCTGAGTGACGTGAACTGCACAGGGACAGAAGCGTCCCTCACCGAATGTGAGACAAAGCTGTGGGGAGACAACATCTGCAACCATGTAGAAGATGCCAGCGTGGAGTGCTCAGGTAAATTCCCCTCCATCCCCTATCCTGCATGTGCTGGGCAGTAGGATGGGCAGATCTCACCACACACATGCCCCCTACCTGAACCAGGGCTAGTCCTGAACCCCAGTGCATCTCTGTGGATATTGCAGTGAGGTGAACAGTAGCTTCTTCACGCAAGTAACAAATGATAGGGCAAGAGGAAATGGCCTCAAGTTGCACCAGGGCAGGTTTAGGATGAATATTAGGAAAAATTCCTTCACCAAAAGGGTTGTCAAGCATTGGGACAGGCTACCCAGGGAAGTGGTTGAGTCACTATCCCTGGAGGTATTTAAAAGATGGGCAGATGTGGTACTAAGGGACTTGGGTTAGTGGTGGACTTGGAAGTGCTAAGTTAATGATCGGACTCAATGATCTTAAAGGTCTTTACCAACCTAAATGATTCTATGATTCTGTGTCTGCTGGTGGGAGCAAGAGAGGGACACAGCTGATCAACTCATTCCATCACTGGGGGCAGTGCTTGCCCAGTGACCCAGGGGGGACACGTGAATGTAGCTGACCCAGGGGCAGCATTAAATCCGCCCCTACCTGAGACTGCTCGGGTCTCTTTTCTCACCTCTGGGCTGCAGGGTGATTAGCATCAGCAGACTCATTGAAGCAGACACAGTATAGCCTGCAGCTATCCATGAAGACCAGGAAAACTCCCTGCCCTTTTCCCACTGCTCCTCTCCCTGGGTTTTCTGTCTTCCTTCCCACCCCAGAGAAGCCCAGCCCTTGCCATATCTCCAGTGGGCTGAGACACCTGAGCAAGGCAAGCTTTCTGCAGATGGTGAGGTGTGGAGGACACTCCATTAACATTTATTTTCTGGGCATTGGTGCAGAGGTGGACATTCCTGAGGAGGGGCCGATCCGGCTCGTGGATGGCCCGAACAAGTGTGCTGGGAGAGTTGAGGTGCTCCATGAGAACCGGTGGGGGAGTGTGTGTGATGACCACTGGGACATGAAGGATGCCAAGGTGGTGTGCAAGCAGGTGGGCTGTGGGTCACCACTGTCAGCTCTGGGAAGTGCTCGCTATGGCCGAGGATCAGACATCATCTGGCTGGATGATGTTGAATGCAACGGGACAGAAGACAGCATCTTTGACTGTACGGCCAGGCCATGGGGTGAACATAACTGCTATCACGGAGAGGACGCTGATGTTGTTTGTGCAGGTAACTACCCCTCACCGTGGCATCTGAAGTGATGTGGGGACACTTCTAGCAGAGACAGCAGGCTGGACTGTAGGGGACAGAAGGGGAATCACATGGCTCCCTCCAGATCAGGATAATGCTGGTGGAATCAGGGAAATGGATACAGCAGGGAGCCATACGGAATATAGAACATCTAGTTAGGGTGGATGCAGTGGGACCAACTGGTTGAAGAAGGTTATAAGCAGAGCAGAGGCAAACACAGTGATGACAGTCTGACTATGGGATGGATCCTGCTGGGGAGATGCTGACAGAGGGGCTTTTTATAGGACAAGGCTTATAAAGGGCAGAGAGAGGGAAGGTAGGGTAGTTTCTGGGGCAGGAGGTAATGACGAGCACCTGTGGGGGCAACAAAGTCTGGGGCAAGATGTACATCATCAATATTCAGTTACTGGCGGAGTTGGACTTCCTGAAGCTCTTGGGAGTTGAGTTCCTGTCTCCTTGTGCCCTATTTCTTGGGAGAGAAGGTCGGACAGGCCCTGCATAGGTGAAGTGACAAATCCTTGGGGGTCTTTGGCTGGTTCCATTATGGAGAAGCAGGGCTGTAAGTGCTTGGATTTCACCTGAGTGCTGCATAGGGTCATTCTGTCAGGACCATGTGTTGCAGGCTTCTGGATCAAACAATGCATTCTGCATCAGGGTTAGAGTCTGCACTTCATGCAGTCCTGTCCTGGCTTCCACAGGGCCCTGTCCAAAGCTCAGGTGTTGGATTCCCAGCAGCTGCAAATGTATGGAGCTGCAGACCCAACCTGCAGACCTTCAGGAGCAGAGTCCTTGTCACCTCTAGCAGGCAGTTCTGGTGTCAGAGAGTTCCTGGGAGCAGATTTTGCTTTACCTTGTTGCCTTTCTCTGCAGTTAACAAGAACCTGGAGGAACCAGAATCACCATGAGTGCCAGACTAGCCCCACTGGACCATGCTCATCTTGCCGCAGGAAGATGGGCCAGCAAGATTCAGCTGAAGGCAAAGGGCAGGGATGTTGCAGAACCATCAGTGTGCCATAATGGGATCCAGAGTTTGGCAAAACCATCCTCTCTCACCCTTTAAAGGATCTACAAACTTGGTTATGACTGCACTGATGGAAAACCCAGCTCAACACATTATTCCCAGTGAACAGCAAATATCACCAAGTATCAATAAAATTCCCCTAAAATGGAACATCTGGCTGTCTCATAAATTGCCTGTAGACCTCTGATGCCTGAGCACATATCTGGTAGGGAGCTGTTGGTCCAGCATGGTGAATATTTATGTGCTGAATGAGTATGATGAATATTTATACCACTGGTGTGACAGCACATTGTTTCTCAGGTCTGCAGAGAAACATTTGGCTCTGCTAACCTTCAGACCAGTAACAAGGGCAGCCATAGGAGCCTTGGGAAGGGTATTGAACATCACACAACACAAGCTTACACCTGAAGGTTTGTCTGTCCCTCCTTAGCTGGGGAACTGCCCCCCACATAGGGAACAATTCACCCCTTTTTCTCCTTCACTTTTCCCACAGACGAAAGCTGGCACTTTACAAGTGGATAATCTCCCGTTTCAGGGAAGTCCATTCAAGACTAACCCTCCAAAATAGCATTTTCTAAAAAGCAATGTGCTTCGGGCCTGTGAGCACAACAAAAATGCTTCAATCCCAATGAAGCAACGACCAAAGGTCTTTAGCTCAATATTGACATTGGGTGTCTCCAAGTTAGTTGGCCACCTAAAGCTAGTTTTATGGGAAGGACAGATGACTGGGTCCTCTTGGTAACCTTCCCCCAGACCAGTCCAAAACAGGTCTAAAGCAGCTCATATCATCATGCTTTTGGGAGGTGCCTTAGTTCAGTATAGCTCTAAGGAGGGCAAAAATGAGGTGAAGTTGGTGGTGATCCGACCACAACACAAAGCATCACACAGTCCCACGGAATAGGAAGTTCAGGTACATGTCTACATTTATATTTGTTTAAAACAGAAGGTGAGGAGAGGCACAGAAATGGAAGGAATGTCTCAGAGAGCCACGAGGTTCAGTCTGCCTTACTTTTGGGAGGCCAAACTAGGTGAGGACTTTGTTGCAGTAACTGAGAACTTCTGGGGGAAGGGTGCTGACTACCTAAGTCTGTCCAAGCCCATACAGCAAGAGACAAATGTTTACAATCAGCACAAGACAACTTTTATGGATTAGAGGCAATATCAGCAGGAGAGGATGAAATGGCATGGGAACTATATGACTTGTTGGGAAGAGAAGGCATGAGAATGTGAGATGTTTCAAGGATTCAAGTTGACTTTGGGTGCCCAACAGTCTTCTCCAAGTATTTCGTCCACCCCTGAGAGAAGATCCCTGGAAACTTGTCTTGGGGCAAGAATTGCGGCCAGTGGGACCATGTGCAGGCATCTACAAAAGCACTCAAATTACAGAATCATAGAATGGTTAGAGTTGGAAGGGACCTTAAAGATCATCGAGTTCCAACCCCCCTAGATTAGACCCAACAGCACCGAAAGCTCCTTCTACAGCCAGGGGAGAGAGAGTGATCTGAGGTGATCTGAGGTCATCTGAGGTGATTCAGAGGGTATCTGGGCTGTCTTGCCTCATGCAAGTGCCTCTCTCATTTCATTAACTGAATTGGCTTCCAGGGCAAAGATGCCCCTGATTTGGGTATGTCAGTTGGGTGTTTGCATTTGGGTGTGATAGATCTGAGTCTCAGTTCTTCTGTACCGTATGCTCTTTAGACTTCAGAAATCACTTTTTGGATTAAATGAATGTCATGCTCATGTTGGCTGGCAATATCATTTCTCTTCTCCACTCTGGAGCACCTGTGAAGTTTAGATCCCACCTGGAAGGAAATGTATGCAATCCAGACCTGTAAAAGCAGCTTGATTTAGCATGACAAGCTACTGAAAGCTACTAGTTTGCATATAATATTTAATGATATGTAAAAAATGCAAATAGGAAAAATAATGCTGCCACATGGAGAGATGGGAATTATCCCTCAAAACACCAAACTCCAACTCCATGTCTCCGACATCATCCCATCCTACTTGTCCAAGTCAAGAAGGTTAGCCTGGGAAAAGACAAAGAGCCACCAGCCTCAACATCCAGCCTAGAAGCTGGATTAGAGGTCTAATTCCTAATAGGATGGGACATGGATGAAGGTTACCTGAGCATATGACGCCCGCATCTTCTCCATGATTACAGTTGTGGACTCCCCAAGGCCTTGCTGCACACTCGGAGAGGGCTGCTTCTCTACCGGAGCATTTCACATCATCCAACCAGATACGGCCAAAACCTTGCCCAAAATAAGCTGAATCTGGGGCAGACATGGCTGTCCCACAGCCCAGCTGCTGGCACACCACTGCAGCATCGCTCAGATCCCAGCTGTCATGGCAGATTGTCCCCCACTGCTGGCTATGAAACACCTCAACTCTCCCAGCACAACGAGTGGGGCCATTCACCAGCCGGAGCGGAGGCACTTCTGGAGTACCTGCACAAAAAGCAACCAAAAAGGCTAAACGCATACAAATACACTGAGTTTGAACCCTGCTGACGCATTGTAGGGGACGAGTGCCACCCAGGCTGTCCCATGGATGAAGAACAGAGGGCTAAAGAGAATATTCTGCGTGTCCATTCAGGGTTGCCCCAAAGTCTGTGTGGCTCTGCACTGCCCACCGATTGGCAGAAATGCCCCAGAAAGGACTGGGAGTGAGATTTCAGGCTCCCACCCAGTAAGACATGCTAATTCACCCCTTCCAAGCAGGCATGCTTCAGATGGTATGTTTGAATCACTGCTGACTCTGGTGACATGGGACCCTGGGCTTGCTCTGTATAAATAGCAGTCTGCTGGGCTGAGCTCTGAAATAAAAATCTAATGTTATCTACATTAAATGTACATGTACAAAACCTGTACAAAGGGAGCAATTCAGGAGCCTCCCATTAGGTGTCGTTTCCCATCTGAGATGTGCTGGGACATCCTTGCCATCCTCCAGCTGTCATGTCAGAAGGGTGTAGGTCTCATAGCTCCAGGGTCACATCACCCAGCCCCTGCAGGTGTCTGCATACTGATAGGTGGCTTATATAGCATTAGGTGCCTATGTCCAGGAACATGGCACACGCTCAAATAAACTGGGTCACATGCATGAATTTTGTAATGTCCACCAGTGAACAGACGGACCAATGCCCACATTCAGAAAACTTTCATTTGGCCTTTTATTTTACTGCAGTTACTGCAATGTTCACCGTATGTGCTCTGGATAATTTGCTAGGAGAAAGCAGATTACGGTAATATATATATTAATAGACACTTAATCACTTAATCTTCCTTGAAAACTCTCATGGCTGGTAAAACCAGCTGAACTGCACAATAAATTGTCTGAAAAAGCATCAGCCAACCCTTTCCTCCACTGAAGCAGTGTGCCAAATAAAATTAGTCAAAAGGGGAGGTTAAAATAAGGTTTTTAACAAAGGGTCTCTCCTGTCATAGCTAAGAACCTACCACTGGGTGACAGCAATTCAACCAGCTCAGCTGCAGGTGTGTACTTTGCTATGTTTATGGCAGGGGAGATGACTCCTCCAGAAAGAGCACTGAGTTCTCCTGAAGTTTCCCAGAGTTCTTCATGGAAGGAAGGAGGGACTCCAGGAAAGCTCTGCTAGCTTCTCACTCTGACATCCCAGAAATGTAGAGAATGGCGAAAAGTTGTGATTTGTGTTTCCTCCACGTTTCCCTTCCTAACACCATTGAGACTGAGACACAGAGAGGAGTTACCTGAGCACACCACACCAGCATCTTCTCCATGCTTGCAGTTATGGTATCCCCAAGACTGGGCCCTGCACTCAGAGAGAGCAGCCTCGTTCCCTGAGCAATTCACATCATCCAGCCAGATGGGGTCAGGCCCGTGCCCAAAATGAGCTGAACCAAGGGCTGACAGCGCTGCCCCGCAGCCCAGCTGCCTGCACACCACGCTGGCTTCAGCTGTACCCCAGCCATCGTCACAAACGGTTCCCCACTGCTGGTCATGGAACACCTCGACTCTCCCGGCGCAACGATTTGGACCATTCACGAGCCGGACGGGAGCTGGTTCCACAACACCTGGATCAAAACACAGTTGCAAAGTGTTTGAGGAGCTCTGCATGCCCCTGAGCTCTGCAGAGAAGGCTCCATGGGTCCATGACGTGTCAAGTGGCAGTAGATGCCTATGGCCTCACAGCTTGATCCTGCATCCTTGGCTGGAGCTTTTGTGATAGGTCACCTGCAGAGGTGTCATAGATGAGCACCCAGGTTACTTCCCGAACAGCAGAGCACTGAAATGGTGAGGAGGGAACAGTGCATTTGAGACTGTGAGGTCCCCACTCATGAGCCTCTACAAGCATGGCCACTGGCCAACAAAGTCACCAACAGTCTAGTCCCCATGAGAGGTCCAGGGCCACTTGCACCCCTCCTACAAATACAGGCAGTCCCCAGTACCCCACATTTCATGACATGCATTGGTAGTACCTGTGCACTCCACACCAGCGTCTTCTTCATGGTTACAGTTGTGGTCTCCCCAAGGCCTGGCCCGGCACTCTGTAAGGATGGTTTCAGGCCCTGCACAGTTCACATCATCCAGCCAAATTTGTCCGGTTCCTTGTCCAAACCGAGCAGAGCCAGGGGCTGAGACCGCTGTCCCGCAGCCCAGCTGCCTGCACACCACTTGAGCATCTGTCAAATCCCAGCTGTCGTCGCAGACGGTTCCCCACTGCTGCTCATGAAACACCTCGACTCTCCCAGAGCAGTTGCTGAAACCATTCACCAGCCGGACTGGAAGCAGCTCAGCAAATCCTGTTTTGAGAAATAATGAAGACCTTAATTTCTTTTGTATTTTGTTCTGTGCTGACAGGGTAGAGCACTGCACTCCTTGCTCCTGAATTGCATTAGTCTGGCATAGACTTTGCTCCTTTTTCCCTTCCAGCTCAGCAGATCCTTGCAGTAATCTCCGTTTCTTAGAGTGGTGGTCTCCAGCTGACTTCTCCTGTTGACTAGTCCCTACTGAAATCAGCCAGCTTTGCTTGAACCTTTATCTCATCAGAACACAACAGCTATGCCTGCAGCCTGTTATTGTGGTGGAGCAGACTAGGGGGAGTCGCACTGCACTGGCCAGCTGAGCTGGGAAGGGACAGGGACCTGTGGACTAACACTGGTCTGGGAGCACCAGGTTGCCTTGTTGCCTTATGGCAATTCCTGTGTCAAGGAGTCTTAGTATCTGGGATCATAATTTTGGTAAAGCAGAAAGTGTTGACTGATGACTGCTAATATCAGATGTTGAAGCTTTCTAGCTCTGATGTTGGTGAACATCAGGTACCTGGTGCTGGGGACTATGAGACAGGCCAGACAAATCTGACTGAAGGTTCCTATTTCCTTCACAGATGTGAAGTCAACCCACTTTTGAAGCATTCTGTATCACTTTCTTTGGAAGACCTGTTTGTGCTGAAGGAGAGGTCCTGCAGGATCTGTCTGAAAGGGTCACCCACAAACAGCTTCCCCCATGACATGCCATGAATGATGGGTACCTGTACAAACCACGCCAGCATCTTCTCCGTGCCCGCAGTTATGGCTTCCCCAAGGAGTCGCTCTGCACTGGGAGAGAGCAGCTTCTGTCCCTGTACACCTGATATTGTCAAGCCAAATAGGGCCAGATCCTTGCCCAAAATAAGCCCCATGCGGAGCCAACAAGGTCCCCCCACAGCCCAGCTGCCTGCACACCACTTCTGCCTCAACCAAGTCCCAGTTGTCATCACACACAGTTCCCCAGTGCTGGCCATAAAACACCTCAACTCTCCCAGAGCAAGGGGTCAATCCGTCTACTAATCGAAGCGGGGCAGGTTCTGCAAAGCCTAGAGGGAAAAAAAATGAAAAAAAATAATCAGAAAGTATCTGGTACAGAGTCTGGTGTACCCATCCTCCACCTGGAAAGGAACGTAGCATCTCTCACAGTTTTGCATGGGAAAACATTGCATAAAGAGGCAACACAAGCACCTCCTCCATGACCACAGCATGAACTGCTCAGCAACGTATTTTACAAAGTAATATGTACTTGGGATGACAGAGGACCAGCCCCAGTCTTGTTTAAATATGGATATCTTGTGCTTTTAAGATGCTCTGTCTTCTGGCTGCCATTGCAAGGGGTTTCAGATCCGCTCTGTGTCTTGCTGCCAGGCCTTTACAGATGTCCCAGGTGCCTTAACATGCACCAGAAGGTCTAGATACCTAGAGGTGCTAGGTATCTAGAATCACTGTCATACTATCTAGTTCTATCCACCTCTCAACCTCGTGTTAATGCTGTTTTTGCCCACAAGTCAATGAACAAAATGTGGATTTCTCAATATATGAAGACCCTAAAAACTTGGCAAAACTCTGTACACGATTACAGAGGAAAGGCACCAATTAACACCTTGTCACAGGAAAGGCAGGTGGAAACCAACTCTTCTCCTTCCAGTGTTGTCCAAGCAATCAGCATATTCATAATAACTAGCCCAGCAGCAAATCCCTGGTTTAGCCTTGGGGCTCCAGTTACACGGGAGGACCTGATACTAATACACTGGGAGGGACAATGCTGACAATGGGAAGAACCTCACTCCCATTGGGGATCTTCAGAAGGAACTATGTCTACTGGCATGAGGATGAAGTCATGGGGCTGCCAAAGCCACTGCTCCCTGCAGTGAGAAAGGATGCTCTACCAAGACCATGAGCATGAGGAGCCCTACAAATAATTCCCGCAGCACCACTGTTTTTTACCGGTGGCTCATATGGTGATGGATTTTAATTTAGGAGAAGAGGCAAGACAACTCTATGGCTTAACAGTGTGAATCACTTTTTATCTTACAGTTCTCTTGGATGTTGGGGTCAGTGCTGCTCCAAATGCAACAGGGCCTCCTACAGCACCCCCAGTATCTCTCCACACCCCACAAAACCCAGTCATGTCACGCAGAGTGAGATTTTACCTGAGCATACAACACCAGCATCTTCTCCATGCACACAGTTATGGCTTCCCCAAGGTTTTGCACTGCATTCAGAAAGGGCAGCTTCCGTTCCTTTGCAGGTCACATCATCGAGCCAAATGGGGTCAGGCCCTCTCCCAAAGTAAGCTGAGGAAGGAGCAGACAAAGCGGTCCCGCAGCCCAGCTGACGGCATACAACTTCAGCATTGGCTATATCCCAGTGGTCATCACAGACAGTTCCCCATTGCTGGCCATAAAGCACCTCCACTCTCCCAGCACAGCGACTTGAACCATTTACTAACTGCAGCTTAATTGGTTTTTTAATTTCTGTATTAAAAAAAGAGAAAAAAAAGGCAACAAAACCAGGATCAGATATCGCACATGGAAAGACTTCCTAGAGATCAAAGGCAAGGAAATATCTCTGCTGGCACTGCCCAGGACTTGACAAGGTGGAGACTGATAAGGATCTTCCTCTGTGGTTTCAGAGCTCAGAATTAGAGATATAAATAGCATAGACTGGGAATCCCTTATAAAAACAAACTCTGCAATTTCCACTGTGATGTTACTCCAGGGGTGGGGACTCACTACACATCAAGACTTATAGACCTGTTGGTGTCTTCATGTGAGGTGGATGTTGAAATTCTAGTTAGTCAATGACATCTGTGGAGCTGCTCAGCTGGCCAAATATTGGCATTAGATTCAGTTGCCCAAATCAGCATTCAGCAGCATTTGCAATGCCATAGGTATTCCCTCTTAGGGTCTCCCTTAGGGCCGGTATCTCACCTGCCAGGTATATCACCCCAGGGCATAGAATCAGAGAATACTAGAATGGTTTGGGTTGGAAGGGACTTAAAGATCATCGAGTTCCAACCCCCCTGCCGTGGGCAGGGACACCTCCCACCACACCAGGCTGCTCAAAGCCCCATCCAGCCTGGCCTTGAACCCCTCCAGGGATGGGGCAGCCACAACTTCTCTGGGCAACCTGTTCCAGTGTCTCACCACCCACACAGTGAAGAATTTCTTCCTATTATCTAATCTAAATCTCCCCTCTTTCAGTTTAAAATCATTACCCCTCATCCTATCACTACATTCCCTGATCAAGAGTCCCTCCCCAGCTTTCCTGGAGCCCTTTTTAGAACTGTTATAAGTTCTCCCCGGAGCCTTCTCTTCTCCAGGCTGAACAATCCCAACTCTCTCAGCCTGTCCTCAGAGGAGAGGTGTTCCAGTCCTCTGATCATCTTCCTGGCCATCTGCTGGACTCATTCCAACAGGCCAGTGTCATTCCTGGGCTGAGGACTCCAAAGCTGGATGCCGTGCTCCAGGTGGGGTCTCACAAGAGCGGAGCAGAGGGACAGAATCACCTCCTGGACCTGCTGGCATCTCTAATTGCACTTGGCAACTCTGTGTAGGGAACTGACTCCACCCTAGATTTCCATTGCTTGCAACAGGAGACATCCAGTCCTAGTGGTAACACCTGCATTTAGACATATATATATCTGTGTCTTAATATGGCCCCAAAACCCCCTCCAGATCAAACTACGGGACAGTAAGTTTGGAAATTTGGTTTGTTATTCAGTGCCAAGTGGAGCAGCATTTGGGAAATACTGACCTGAAGGTCTATCAGTCTCCCAATCCCTTTTCCACCTCCTGGGGTCCATGGCCTGCTTGATTAAGTTTTACTCCCCACTTAACCATGATGTAGAGGGGTAGGATACACGTTCAAGCCTTCCCCACCCAGTTCCTGGAGCTCAGAATTCATTAGCATCATGCTGGGACACCCAAGTTAGAACTAGCTCCCACACGTGACCCACAATTGAATTTGTCATACCAGTCTCAGTCTGGAGAATAAAGACATCCACCAGGAGAGAGTGATGTCACAAAATACAAATGGAAAGAAGCCATGTAAATGTTCAACTTCCCTGGTGTATTTCACCCATGAAATATGTGCACAGAAAGCATGTGCATCCAGGAGGGGATCTTCCATTCTCCCTGCCCATTCACTTCATGGTGGCGGCTTAAGAAGCAAGAATAGTGTGGAACAGGGTTAAAAAAAACCCCTATGATCTTTTTTCTGCCCCACTAATAAAGTGAGCACAAACAACACCCCACACATGGTTTAACTGGTAGAACTGAGCTGGGTAACATTGTCACTGGCATAGAACCATAGAATTGTCTAGGTTGGAAGGGACCTTTAAGATCATCGGGTCCAAACATCAACCCAACACTGACAAGAACCATCACTAAACCATGGCCCTCAGCACCACGTCTGCCCATCTTTTAAACACCTCCAGGGATGGTAACTTCACCACTTCCCTGGACAGCCTATTCCAGTGTTTGATAAACTTTTAGGTGAAGAATTTTTTCCTAATATTCAATCTAAACCTCCCCTGGCGTAATTTGAGGCCATTCCCTCTTGTCCTTTCGCCAGTTACCGGGGAGAAGAGACTGATCCCAGTGCTTGAAGCAGCCATCCCTATTCTGAGCCCTAAGGGTAGCACTGATGGAAAAATAAAATTTTGCAAACAGGCTTAAAAACCTCCTTCTACACGGCACAGCCTCCTAGGGTCACACGGGGAGGTGTGTAAACATGAGTTACCTGAGCACACAACGCCTGCGTCTTCTTCATGATTGCAGTTATGTTCTCCCCAGGGTCTGGTCCTGCAGGCAGAAAGGTCAGCTTCTGTACCGGTGCAGTTCATGTCATCCAGCCAGATATGACCAGTTCCTTGACCAAAGTGAGCCGAGCCAGGGGCCGACAGTGCTTCCCCACAGTCCAGCTGCCTGCATATGACCATGGCATCGGAGAGATCCCAGCTATCATCGCACACAGTTCCCCACTGCTGTTTCCAAAGCACCTCGAGCCGCCCTGCGCAGCGGCTGGGGCCGCTCACAAGTCTGATGGGAGCTGAGTTGGCAACACCTGAATCCCAAAACAAGCCAAGGTGGAAAATGGGCATGAGCCAGGTTCTGGCTGATAGTGGAGAATGTTAACTTCTGTTTTTGTTCTGTCTGGGAAAGGATTTCCAAAATGCTTACCACTTTTTTTTTTTTTTTTTCCCAGCAGGAACATTATGAGAAAAGCTTGCTGGCTAATTAGTGGTGTAAATTCTTGCACAGATGGTGTTAGGACCTCTAACACATCTCTGCATCTCTATAAGCAGCTGCAAGATCTTAGTCATCTAGGGCAGTTCTGATAATGGGATTCCTACTAACATGTCCCACCCAGATACATCAGGTATTCAAAACGTCGGATAAGAACCAATGATTTCCAGACATGGAGCAGTCCCAGCACACCTTCCAACATGGTATGTGACAGCTTCATAACATAGAAACCCTAGACTGTACCCTGCACACAGTCAGGAAGACGAGAGGAAAACCTTAGATTATGGTTTTAGGAAGATGGTCGTCCCACAGTAACCGCCCAACCTGAGGTGCTGTAGCACCATGAGTCTCAGATCATCCCACCCCACCCTTGTTGTGCAGCTTCCTGATCCATGCACAAGATTGTGAATGTTCTTCCTGAGGTCTGTCACTCTCCCTGTGTTGTGTAAGTTATAGAAGAAAGCTTTTGGGTCACTTCTCTGGGTACAAACCAGGATATACACATGCTTATCCAAAATGCTTGTCAGAACTATGTCAACTGGATCTTGCTCACTTGGTGCCATGTGGAGCAGAGTTTGTTCACCTAAATGAAGGTTTCTAGTGCCATTTGTAGACCTGCACCCTCCAAAGCAGTAGCTGGAGTCCAGGACTGAGAAACTAGGGCAACTCAAATGGCTCTAGGCACCTACCTGAAGGCAACTGCCTGGAGTCTGTAGGGTAGTATTCACCTCCCAGGTGCTGACAGTTACAGCATTGTCCATGCTAAACTGAACTCCCACACAATGGAGAAAAGAAGGTATTTCCAGTCAACATCCGTCCATAAGGGAGGAAGACTTGAGGTAGAGAAGGGCTTCTTTCTCTAGGCCACTGTTGGGATCAAAGCCTGGCAGAAGATGCCAAAGACCTCTCCTTATTCAGACAGGCCCTGACAGATGCTTAAACTGTGTCTACATCTTTGGTCCTGAGCACTGCTCCCTGTGGCCTTTTTACGCTTCTACCAGAAGCTTTACAGCAAGGGTTGCCACCTAAGGCTTGCCAGGTCCACTCTTCTATGCTCTTTGAAAGCACAGATATTTTTTTAACAAACTTTAAATTTCCAGAAAATCCCCCCTGATCGTTTGCAGATCTGGCACAGCCTTTACTTCATGACAGCCCCTGAAACAGGCTCAGCTAGTACTAGATTTTGTTAAAATCCAATATCACCATTTCAGGATAATCTTTATCCAAGTATTTTATTACTTTTTGGTTTAAATTATTGGGTTATTCTAATTTGCAGGATATAAATGCAGCTGCACTAAGCACTGCCTCTGACAGGGAGGCAACGAAGGTCTGCTATGCTTATTCTCCAGCACAGGTTGTGGTTCCAACACAGACTGTGACTCTTGGGTGGGAGAAAAAAAAAGGGCTATGTTCTGGATTACACAGATCAGTCAAAGGAAGCTCTCTCTTTATGCTTGCATTTATTTGTTCCCAGGCTTTGTCTCTGTATGTTTGCATTGTTAATGCCTCTAAATCTCTAGGTGACCTTCAGAAGCCAACTGATCATCTCTACTACTGTCTTATCTCAGAAACGTCAAGCCCTTTTCCAGTGCCAGGAGTTAAAACCCATGCTTCCCAGATCTTCAGTCCTTTATTCCAGCCACAAAACCCATTTCCTTGCCAAGGCTGGAGATATGAGAGGGGTCAATCCACCACGAGTCTCATTATCAGGCTGTATCTAGAGTCCCATTCTCCAGGAGTAAAGGAGAAAACTTACCCCAAAGACAGGCCAAAAGGAAAACCACAATTTCCATCCTGGTTCCAGCAAAGGCAGTCAGGGTTCCACTGCGGTCATCCCTGGGTGGGAGAAGATTTCCTGGTGGTACCATAGTACCAGAAGAGATCTTACACAATCCAGTTCCTGAAGGCCTGGTTGGCAGGGTAGTGCAGGAAGATCGTCCTTGTAGGAGAGATAGAGTCAGTGGCTGGCTGGGGAGTCAGGAGAGAAACCAGTAAGAACTAAGAAAGGAAGTAGATGCCAAATATTCCTTGCCATGACTCCTCCCCTTAATTGGCCTCTCCCCCTTCACCCTCCAGTGCTGGCGCCATCCAGTTCCTTACATCTCCCTATATTACTTTCCTCCTCCCATGCTCTTCTGTTCATCAACATATTAAGGGAAAATAACTCCTGCTAGAAAGCACAGAATCTTTTCTCCTCTGTTGTTGTTTTGGAAAAAGGCAAACTGTTTCTAGCACTTCTAAAACTGCCATTCTCCTGGCAGGAGTAGCTCGTGAACAGGCAGTGCCCTAGGAAGACCTGTTGGAGGAAGCAGAAATGATCTCTGTGTCTGCCTGTTCATGCTGTATAGGAACCGTCAGCGTATGGAAAACAAGAAAATACTTTTTTTTTTTTTTACTGTGAGGGTGGTCAAACACAGGAACAGGCTGCCCATACAGGATGTAGAGTCTCCATCTTTGGAGATATCCAAAACCTGACATGATATTGTCCTTGACAACCTGCTGTGGCTGACCCTGCTTGAGTAGATGCTGGAATAGATGAGGAAGAAGAGATCCCTTCCCATCTCAGCAACTCTTTGGATTAACTCCCGCCTGAACTGGGGGGGACAGTGAAACACAGTTTCCATTGAGTGGTGGTGGGGAAGGGTCTCTTAGGAACTGGCTGGGGCCACTCACATGAAGTCGCTGTAAACAACTTGCAATATTGAGAACTCCAGGATCAAAGAGTCCAACGTAAGACATTGTCCCAGGACAGTGACACGGAATGTGCAAGTAAGAGGTTGAAGTAGGGAGCAGAAGGTAAACAAGGCCTCTGGAGAGATACAGCTTGCAGGAAGTCTGCTTAATATCAGCTTGGATAAATAACACTAGTAAACCTACATTCCTGGTATTTAATACTGATGATTAAAATAATGTTTGTTTTCAGACAAACTTTAAGTTAGCCTGCAGTTTGTTTATTTTCAGGACTAAGCTTTCCCTTAGGGAAGTGTTTTTCACTGGTGTACTCCTGAGGAAAAGCAAACTTTCTGAGACGTACAGGGCCAAATTCACAGTCACCAGTTCAGATTCAGCCTGATGAAGATGCTTTTGATGCCATGGACCAGTTGTTTTCATTAACATATATTATGGATGAATTTTTGGGTATCTGTGATGCTATGATTTGCCTTGACTCTAGAAGGTGTCCAAGATGGACATTTGAAAGCATGAAGAGTAATATAAAGTCCAGGACCCATCTGATTTCCTTGTTATCTATCCTGCCCCTGTCAAGAATCTTTATTAATATGCCATCTTTACTACTGACCTTAGAATCATAGAATCACAGAATGGTNAGGAAGAAGAGATCCCTTCCCATCTCAGCAACTCTTTGGATTAACTCCCGCCTGAACTGGGGGGGACAGTGAAACACAGTTTCCATTGAGTGGTGGTGGTGAAGGGTCTCTTAGGAACTGGCTGGGGCCACTCACATGAAGTCGCTGTAAACAACTTGCAATATTGAGAACTCCAGGATCAAAGAGTCCAACGTAAGACATTGTCCCAGGACAGTGACACGGAATGTGCAAGTAAGAGGTTGAAGTAGGGAGCAGAAGGTAAACAAGGCCTCTGGAGAGATACAGCTTGCAGGAATTCTGCTTAATATCAGCTTGGATAAATAACACTAGTAAACCTACATTCCTGGTATTTAATACTGATGAGTAAAATAATGTTTGTTTTCAGACAAACTTTAAGTTAGCCTGCAGTTTGTTTATTTTCAGGACTAAACTTTCCCTTAGGGAAGTGTTTTTCACTGGTGTACTCCTGAGGAAAAGCAAACTTTCTGAGACGTACAGGGCCAAACTCACAGTCACCAGTTCAGATTCAGCCTGGTGAAGATGCTTTTGATGCCACGGACCAGTTGTTTTCATTAACATATATTATGGATGAATTTTTGGGTATCTGTGATGCTATGATTTGCCTTGACTCTAGAAGGTGTCCAAGGTGGACATTTGAAAGCATGAAGAGTAATATAAGGTCCAGGACCCATCTGATTTCCTTGTTATCTATCCTGCCCCTGTCAAGAATCTTTATTAATATGCCATCTTTACTACTGACCTTAGAATCATAGAATCACAGAATGGTTAGACTTAGAAGGGACCTTAAAGATCATCAAGTTCCAACCCCCCTGCCATGGGCAGGGACACCTCCCACTAGACCAGGTTTCTCAAAGCCCCATCCAGCCTGGTCTTGAACACTTCCAGGGAACTTCAGGTGAACATTTCAGGAACTTCAAGTGTTCCTAAGCTGCTATTTCGTCATCTTTTGCTTTTCCTTGTTCAGAGGAAACAAATCCAACTCGCTTGACTTCTCCTTATTGATCACGTGCTCTAGGTCCCTGGCCATCTTGGTAGTTCTTACCTTTGAGTCAAATCATGGCACAGACCAAGACTGAATGCAGAAACTCTTTGGATAATAGATATTGAAGTGGCTCGATTTATTTGGTCTTTCCTATTTTTTCTCCCCTCTCTGCACTATGGGGGTATGGAAGATTCCTAGATAGAAGAGGAAGCACATTTTGAGTCATATTTCCACAGGAAAAGTAGCAAGAAGTGGATATTTCCTAATCACATGCCATGAAGAAAATTGAACAGATGAGCTGGCAACTGGAAAGAAAGGTTTGGAACACAGCAGGCTGTAAGACGGACAGAGACTATAAGCCAAGAGGAGGGATCCTATGAGATATCAGAGCAGCAATGAACAAACCTTAACTTCTATGGATAAAATGTCAGCAACACCTTCTAAGTCTCTGAAGGGAGCCACTGAGTCCTCTGTTCCCAGATCTTTGTCAGAGGTGCCAATTAGTCTCCCTGCTCTGCCTTTGTATTTCACATTTTCAATCAAGATATGCCTTTCTCAAGCAGCTGTTGTTTCTTTAGCTTGCGTTCTAAGCCTGCTATTTACCATTTACTTCAACTTCAATTGGCTCTGTAGTTCCTTGTTTACCCTTCAATCCTATTCCTATTGACCTTTAATATAAACCTATATATCTTCTTTGTCCCCACTTACTGGAAACAATAGGTGTTTGGCCAAGTAGTGGAGCAGCTCTGCATTCTTCTGTTTCTGCATGTTCCTTTGCTTTTGAAAGCATCCTGCCTTGGCTTATTTCCCCTCCTTGTATTTGGAGGAGGGGAGTCTGATATATTGCTCTTTCCTAAAGTCTTCTTAGGAGTATGTAACACAATTTGTTCAAGCAAAGCCATGGTGCAGCATTGACGTAAAACTGCCCCATTAACAGAGTGGAAGTGAATGGAAGTGTTTGAATAGGGCACATGGACACTTGGAGCACAGCACATGAGTGAAGGCTTTTGACTGTAGTATATAAGAACAGAGCTGCTGTCTATAGAAAAGAAAAGACTGGAGCTGAGGGCAGCCACCACGCAGGCAAACCAATGACCTCACCCACAGGGAACAGTCCCACAGCACCAGAAGAGCAGAGCAGGATAATGATAGCAATGGGACCTACCAACAGTACAACAATCATCAGGTGAAGAAAAGATAATGAGCCAATACCAAGGTAAGTACTCCAAGTCCAAGAGTCCAGAGACTCCAAGCAAAAACTCAGCAACAAAGCTGGGAACAGGCACAATTACAACAGAGCTCAGGTAGGGATTGAATTTCCAACCCTGAGCTTAAATGGAGCTCCTGGTCAGAGGATGTGGGTGCAGGTGTAGGCTCCAGGCTCAGGGCAATCAAGGCCTATTAATGCATTCAGCATCCTGACAATAAAAGAAAAAAAAATGTTCTGATTTTAGTGGTTTTACCTTGCAATTTTATATCTCTCTCATTATATCTCAGCTCCTGACCTGGTGGTCATTGGGCAGAATGTGTTGGCCATGAGTCGATGTGCAATAAAGGTGCCTGGACTTCACTGCCAATTAGGCTAGAAGGCTTTCTCTAAGTCAGGTCACCTTCTGGCTGTGACATTGCTCAAGGCTTCAACATGGATGTGACAAACTCACTGATAAGGAGGGAAGGCATTGTTCCCTGCACCAAGACAACTTTCCTTTTCTGGACAAT
>JAHREE010150393.1:0-17240 GCA_033628505.1 Tringa tobata | reverse complement strand
GTGGCCAGCAGGACTGGGGCAGCGACCACCCCTCTGTAGTTGGTACTGGTGAGGCCCCAACTCAAGTGCTGTGTCCAGTTTTAGGTCCCTACCTGTAAGAAAGACATTGAGGTGCTGGAGCTTGTCCAGAGAAGGGCAACGGAGCTGGTGAGGGGTCTGGAAAACAAGTCTTATGAGGAGTGACTGCAGGAGCCGGGGGTGTTCCGCCTGGAGAAAAGGAGGTTGAAGGGAGACCTCACTCTCTAAAACTCCCTGAAAGGAAGGTGTACTGAGGTGGGGTCAGTCTCTTCTCCCAAGGAACAGGCAATAGGACATGAGAAAATGGCCTCAAGATGCACCAGGGGAGGTTTAGGAAGGCTATTAGGAAAAATTTCTTCACAGAAAGGGTGACAGGACAAGAGGAAATGGGCACAAAGTTGAGTATAAGAAGATCCACCTAAACATGAGGAGCAACTTCTTTACTGTGAGAGTGGTAGAGCACTGGAACAGGCTGCCAAGAGAGGTGGTGGAGTCTCCTTCTCTGGAGACATTCAAAACCCGCCTGGACAAGTTCCTGTGCAACCTGCTCTAGGTAGACCCGCTCTGGCTGGGGGGTTGGACTGGGTGATCTCCAGAGGTCCCTTCCAACCCCATATGATTCTATGATTCTATGTTTCTCTTGACAACCTCCCTTTAAATATTTATAAGCATTGATAAGATCCCCACTCAGTCATCTCCACACTAAAAAGACCCAAGTCCCTCAGCCTTTCCTCGTAAGAGAGATGTTCTAGTCCCTTCATCATCTTTGTAGCCCTTTGCTATACCCTGTCCAGCAGTTGCCTGTCCTTCTTGAACTGGGGAGCCCATAACTGGACACAAGGCTCTGGGTGTGGCCTCACCAGGGCAGAGCAGAGGGGAAGGCTGATCACCCTTGACCTGCTGGCCACGCTATTCTTGATGCACCCCAGCAGACCATTGGCCACGTTGGCCACAAGAACACATTGCTGGCTCATGGTCATCCTGTTTTCCACCAGGACTCCCAGGTCTTTTTCCGCAGAGCTGCAGAGCAGATCAGCCCCCGATCTGTACTGGTGCAGGGGGTTATTCCTCCCCAATGCAGCACCCTGCATTTGCCTTTGTTAAACTTAATTAGGTTTCTGTCTGCCCAACTTTCCAGCACATCCAGGTCTCACTGTATGCTGGTACAGCCTCCTGGTGTGTCAGCCACCCCTCACAGTTTTGAGTCATCAGGAAACGTGCTGAGGGTACACTCTCTGACCTCATCCAGGTCACTGATGAATATACTGAAGAAGACTAAACCCAGTACTGACCGCTGGGGAACACCACTTGTTAGGGACATCCAACTGGATTCTGTGCCAATAGTCACCATGCTCTGAGCTCTGTCTCTCAGCCAGCTTCCACTTTACTGTCCATTCATCTAACCCATATCTAAGCTTACCTATGAGGATGCTGTGTCAAAAGCCTTGCTGAAGTCCAGGTAGACAACATCCACTGCCCTCCCCTCATCTACCCATCCAATCATGCCATCATAGAAGGCTATCAGGTTAGTCAGACATGATTCGCCTTGGTGAATCCATGTTGACTACTTCTGATAGCCAACACAGATTATCAAGCATTGGAACAGGCTGCCCGGGGAAGTGCTTGAGTCACCATCACTGGAGATATTTAAAAGACATGTAGACGTGGTGCTGAGGGACATGGTGTAGTGGTAACTTGGCAGTGTTAGGTTAATAGCTGGACTCAATGATCTTAAGGGTCTAACCTCTTCTTCTCTTGCTTGCCTTTTACTCATGAGCCACCGGCAGCCCAGTAACACTTGCATGCAAGAGAGCCAGTCGCACCGCTGCGCTGCACCAAACTGCTGCTGTCTACCAAGGGCAATATTTTTCTCCTTTGTGTAGTAGCAAGGTGTTAGCATTGGCAATATTTTACCTGTGTCAAAGTTGACCCTTGCACGGAAAAATCATGGCAGCTCCTGGGACAGTTTAAAAAAAAAAAACACCCCCCAAAAAAATCCTAAAAAACATTTTCATTACAAACAAATGGCTGTAAATTTATTTTATTGAAGACTTTAGCTACCTTAAATTTGGCATGCTGTGTAATAGTTAAGACTTTTACTTGTTCTGCAACTTGGGCAGTTTGAGGCATTAAATAGCACATGAAAGATTTAAATTCTACTGTGTAATTGCAAAAATAGCTTTAAGTAGACATTAATTTGTTTACAAATCTGTTCTTTGCCAATAGAGAGGTTTGATTAGTGCAAAATGCTCAATCCTTCATATAAAACCACCATGTTCTAATGCACACGGTTTTTTTTGGCATCAGTCATTGTAGAATGCTTGTATCCCTCGGGCAAAGTAGGAAAGGATTTTCTCTATAAACATCAGTTTGTAAGAGTGATGAAAAGCACAGGAACTGATCACCAAATCTACGACTGTTAGAAGTATGTGCTGTTTACTAATGACTAGATTTTGATGAGGCTGTTTAATTGCTGCCTGAGATAAGGCAACAGTACAACTTTGCCAAGGGCTAACAATGGCCCAACTCTTGTGACTTGTTTAAGTTTGGTATCAATAATTATGGGTGGGGTTTTTTTTAGGGCTGTAAAGTTCATTTGCTTTTTCAGTTGTAAAAATTTGTTCAGTGGTATTTGTGGCCAGGTTTTGTTGACTGACATCTTTCTTCTAAATTCAAGTGCAGGCATCTTCTTACGTACAAAATAAAGCAATAGATTACTATGCAGGCAAGTAGTATCTTAATATTTGATCTTTTCTTCTACTTGAGGAAGTTATCTGCTGAATAAATTGCTCATCTTTTTGAAAAAGGTCTCTAGTGTAAGTTATTTCAATTAATAACTTTAGTTTTCACTTCAAATACATAACTTTTAATCTCTTCCACTGTTAATGCCAGTTCTTGAAGCACTAACACCTCTTAGTTTGTTCTTTTACTTGAAACTCATTTACCCACTGGATCTGCTGCTGAATTTGCTTTAAATGTCTCTACCGCACCTATGTTCTCTAAAGAAATACCCACACGTTTACCCCAAACCTCATCATTCTCTCAGATGAGACAGCATTTCCTCTTCTTGATATGCTTGAGGTATCTTCCTGCTGCCTTCAGTTCTTCAGAGCAGAACTGCAGTAGAGAGTGTCATTTCAGGCGCTCAAAGAAAGATATGTTTTCGTGCCAAGGTGAATGGCATGTGAATTCCTCCCTGTTCTCCCAGCATCAGTCTGGTGAGGTGCCTCAGGCTTTCTATTGGAAAACAGATCTGTCATTATTCATTACCACTGCTGGAAACCTTCCAACTAAGGACTAAAGCAAAGCAAATCTTTGTCAAGTACAGACCAGCTCTGCGGAAACAAGGTGGGTTCCTCGTTTGTGAAGCATATCTTCGGAGAAATCAACAGTGCCACATCTTTTTCCAAGAGTACCTTGCTTTGGGTGAGGCTCTGGGGCTCCTGTTGCATAGACCTCCAGCAGTGACAGCAAAACTCCTCTCCTGTTCTGCGCAGAGAACTTTAATCAAAGGAATAGCTACTGCGGAGTCATAGTCAGCTTCTTCCTGGGGGTGTGTTTGGATGATAGCAAATAGGGGCCAAAGCTAAACTGGGGCATGAAGCAGAAAGTTGCCAGTAAGGAGCTGTTCAAGGGCATAACTGTGCCTATGAAATCTGTTTAAATTTTTTTTCCTCTGAACACCTGGAGGGCCATCCTGACCAGCATGGTGTCACTTCCATCTCTAATGCCCTGCACTAGACCAGCAATGAGAAGCTCTGTGTTGTAGCCGTACACATCATGTAATGTCTCATGGATGACATGTCACATGTCTCCTCTGATGGACACAGTGAGGAATCACCTGTGAGATCTGCAAGACGGAAAAGGGAGGGAGGAGGAGACATCCGTTAAGCTCTTGCCAGACCTTTAGAAATGTCTCTCTGCAAACAACAGCCCATTCTCAATCTATGATGAGGATGACACCCGGAAGGTACATGGGTACTGGGGTGTGGTAAAACATTTAGCCAGCACTGAAGAAAGGCCTTGGACAAATAGTGAGGGATAATGTTTGGCTGGGGTGTGTCCAGACCATCCATCACTTCAACAGTGTGCTTTTGTTGTCCACCAATTCATTAATTCCCAGACTCCATTAGTAGGTCTCTGCCTCTTTTTCTACATCAACTTGTGATCCGTCTCTTCTCTGGGTGACACAACTAGGCTGACACCCAAAAACAGTCATGGGAGGGGGTCACAGCAGGCACACAAATGGTTAAGTTCTAGGGTACTGGAAATGGAGGGCAGGGTGCTCCAGCTCTTGGCTGATGTATCACCCAAAGGCAAGGTTTTTGCAGGTATATGCATATTTAGGCTGGTCTTGGATGAGATGAGCTTTCCCAAGGCTGCAGAAACTTTCTAGGAGGTCTTTGTGTCTTGACTGACCCTTTTCTATGTTAATGGGAATCTTTGATTAGGCTGTATTGCATGCAAAATGAATGCAGTCCTTCACAGTAAGGTTTTGAATTTTGGAAAGAAGGCAAAGAGTTTTTTCCAGCTGAAGAGCAAGAAGCTCCTCAGATGTTCATCCGTGCTCTTTTTCCAGAAATCTTGTGCAGATAGTCCACCACAAGCTGGAAGTGTCAGGGCAGAAACCCAGGATCAATGGCTACAGACACAAGCTCCAAATCCTGTTGGAGCAGAGATCTGGAGGTATTCAAGCTTCGGACCTTCACTTCACTGCACATCATCACAAGGTACTTTGACAGATCATGGAAAGGCTAAGGTTGGAAGGGACCTTAAAGATCACCTAGTTCCAGACCTCCTGCCCTGGGCAGGGATACCTCCCACCAGACCAGGTTGCTCAAAGCCCCATCCAGCCTGGTCTTGGACACCCCCAGGGATGGGGCAGCCACAGCTTCTCTGGGCAACCTGGGCCAGTGTCCCACCACAATCATAGTGAAAAATTTCTTCGGGATATCTAATCTAAATCTCTTCCAGTTTGAAGCCATTAACCCTTGTCCTATCACTACATGCCCTTGTATAAACTCCCTCCCTATCTCTCCTGTAGCTCCCTTTAGGTACTAGAAGGCTGCTACAAAGTTCATGCTTTATAGAAAATAATATTTATCATTATTGTCACTTGGGACGTACAGTTGTAGTGACTGGGGGACGGAAGTGAACAGTTCATAAAGGGAACTGCACAACTCTAGGGAAAACATATCATTTGCCAGAGACATCCAAAAGCTTCCTATGACCTGTAGAAGGAAAAGGAGGCTTTTCTTGATATCCAAAACCATTAAAAGCAGAAGCATTGGCAGAAGTAGGGCTTGATTTTGGCTCACACCAAACTCGATGCAGCTCGGCTGAAGTCGCAGCTCCCTCTGGTGGGATGACACTGTCTTTTCATGGCATATTTCATCAGACACAACAGCATGAGTTTTTGTTTGACTTCCATTCCCCCTGCCCTTTCACTTGGTAAAACTCCCCCTCTGCAGTGTGTGCATGTTTTCATTGAGGGATTTTTAAAAAATTTTATTTATTTTTTTGGTTCATAGAAATAGCTTCAGAAGAATGCAAGATTTCCAGAGGAGGAGGTTTTATGCAAAATATTTAACATTGATTTATGCACAGACGGTGCTCTCAGTTTGGGGAGGGCATGTATTTTATCTCCTACTATCAAGACGAGTCCATAGATACCAGACGGCTTTAGGGAGGCTTTTTTTCTCCCCAGAGAGACCTCCTCCAGCACATCTGTCCTGGTTTGAGGTGGAGCAGAGCCAACTTTCTGCTCAGTGAGAGAGGCTCTTGCTTATCCTTGTTGCTGTGGCAGCAGAGTTGGTTGTTTATCCTGTGGAGGGGTGTCACCTTTGGGTAGGAGTGGACAGGTCAGGTGACCTAAACTGAGCAATAGGGTATTCCATCCCATCTGCCGTGCTCAGTGTAAAAGCTGAGGGGTGGGGACAATGGAGTCAGGTTGGCTCTTTTTCTTCAATGACTGACATCTGAGGAGTAAGGACCCCCGTCTGCTCGCCTGCCTCTGATCCTGACCTGTGGGTTCCTGAGTCAAGATCCGGAATCCGGTTCCCATCCGTCACTGACTCCAGTCTGGAACTTCCCCAGTGTCTGATCATCTGTCTGACATCTCCCTGGGAGCCTGATACTATTTTGTATATATTGTGTCTATTTTGTTATTTCTTTTTGTTTGGTTTTTTTTTTTTTGTCATTTTATTATGACTTTAGTCATAATAGTTTAGTTTTTTTCTAAACTCATAAATCTCTTCATCTCTCTTCTTCCTCTCCTTGGAGCGGAAGGTGGGGTAGAGCATCTATTGTCTTGTCATTGTCCGATGTGGCCCAAACCACAACAACATCCAATGTCAAGCAACCATTGTCACCTAGCAAAACCTAGTATTTCCCTGCTCCCTTTTCTCCTCGTTCCTCACCATGTTTTGTAGTGAACACCAAGTAGTTCTAGATGGTCCACCCCCCTGCTTTACCCCCAGGTCTTCTAAACCTGTTCTTGCACAAGCACTTTGGGGCATGGAAAAACATCAGATAACTACTGCAATGGTAAAATGTTTTTTACAGCACAGTCAACAGCACTCATTCTTTTTTCTAGTGATTATTCTGCTTTTAGATTAACTCTAATTTACTGGCCAGCCCTACCAATATCTTGGGGTCCATTTTCCACATCATTATAGAAAGCTTCCACAGTCTGATATTTTCTAAGGGCTCTTTACACTTCTTTTTAATTATGGTAGATTAATTCACTACAGATAGTATTAATCCGCAGCCTCACCCACTTTTATTTTCTTTCACTCTCACTGTATTACATTGCAAAGGTTAATAGCTAACCTTTGGAAATAAAAGGGCTAGTTTTATGGTCAAGATTGCAGTGGCTGAGAGGGTCCAAAGGTACCAGCAGCCTTCTGAGCATTGCCAACAGATGTAAGCACCTACATGTGGATTTCTTCAAGGAACAGCTGCATTTCTGGAAATCCAGGTTTGTGTTTCTCTCTGTCAAAGCAGTGCTTTATTTGGCTGCATCCGTAGGGAATAGCTCTGAATGTTTTCTTAGCCCTTTGTTTGCTGGGAGGCTTTGTGTTGTGTTGGTTTGTGTGTTGTCCTGAAAGATCTGGGAATTATCTTTGTTGAGCTCTGCTCTGTGTTTTTGCATGGTGAAGTGCTGCTTGGGAGAGAGAGAAAAACCCCACGCATACCTTTATATCTGTCTACCCTGAAGCCACACATAGTGTTAGATTTGGCTTTGGTGCTGAGGATGGTCAGATTTAGTGGAGAGAAATCCATGCTCTGACAGTGAGATGTGGATGTACAGACCATTTGGAAAGCCCTGAACAAACATCGGTATCATGTAATGGGCACAGATCCCACCTCTCCATTTTTGTGTTTTTTTTTTTTTTTCTATAGTATAATGCATTACTTTCATTTTTGCTGTTCATCCTGCTTGTAGCTGCTGTGCTCATTACACAGCGTTTTTTTTTTTTTTCCCATTCGGGGTGTTTGTTGCAGTCTTTGCATTTGCTACAGTGTCGGCATTGCAGTCCTAACAGAGTACCTGGCAGGCACTTTAAGCCTTGCTGTTTGTTTTCTTGGTTTCTTTCCTATGTGTTTCACAATATGTTGTATTTATTCTATTCTGTTTTTCCTTTCCTATTCCCTTGAATCCCAAGCATCTCAGTTTTTGGAGCTCTATAAGACTCAGCTGTGATACAAAATCAAAGTGGAACAATTTCTCTAGTTATCTTGGCAGCAGAGGAAGACCTGAAGATGGTGTGTGAAGGCTCAAAAAAGAGGAAATTATGAGAACAAATAATATGTTGAAATCTCACATTTTTAATGGCTATAGGAATGGACTATATTGTGCCTCAAAAAGATAAAAGAAGTGGGGCTCATACTAAGTATCATTAGCTAGCTAAGTGTTAGGCTTCTAACATAATTTCATTTCCTGGTCTCCCTTTATTAGAAGTGAATTAAAAC
Source organism: Tringa tobata (assembly GCA_033628505.1). Classification (NCBI taxonomy): domain Eukaryota; kingdom Metazoa; phylum Chordata; class Aves; order Charadriiformes; family Scolopacidae; genus Tringa; species Tringa tobata. The sequence goes on along the minus strand of JAHREE010150393.1, from coordinate 9,248 downwards.
AGCCACCTCTGGATCATCGTTTTCTCCTCCTGTGAAAGTATGTGTTGAGAATTTTTAGTTGTCTTAGTTATTATGACCAGTGAAAACTCTGTAAATCCTCTAGGAAGTTTGGATGGGCCCTAACTAATGAGAGGTTCCATTTTGTATTGCAAAAAAAAGAGGAGTGTGCGTGGTGGGGAGGAGAGAAGCAAATCCATGACCTACCTGGACACGTGGTGCAGAGCTTCTTGTGTTTGCTAGGTCAAAGTCAAAGGAAATTCTTTTCCTTTTTTTTTTATTTGTGGTTTTAAAAAAAAGTAATTGTTACTATTGCCAAAGTGAAACATTCGTATTTGAGTTATATTTATATATAATTTCATATCTAAATACGTAAAGAGAGAGAAAAGGTGGCTTTAGTTATATAAATCTTGGAAACTTCTGCTTTAAAATCCTGGTTAATTTAGAAAATTTTCTTTCATTGCAAATATTTGAGGAAAAAAAAAAGGTTAAAATTATTTCCAAAAACCAATGTGTCCTTTTTTTCATTGGGTTGGTGTTGGTGTTGGGGTTTTTGGTTGGTGGTCTGGGTTTTTTTTGTTTTTTTTTAAGGTAGAATTTATGTTCTGGGCTTTTCTACTTTGTATTGTCTTTGCCTTTTAACTCCAAGGAGCCATCTCAAGTCCTGTAACTGGTACTACTAATGAGACACATGTCTGCCCAGCTGAGAATTTGAGCTTCATAACCAGTAATTAGTGTTGGAGCTTCTCCTTACAGACCATAATAACAGTCATAGGACTTCTCTAGCTGCTGGATCACTCCCCAGGTTCATCTGGGGAGAATTAAGTACATGGGTAGCGCAAATAAGCAGGCGACGAGATGCTAGAGTGAGCCTGGGTATGATGTAACTCAACTGTGCAGGACACCATGTCATTTATTTTGCATTCAAACATAGACTTTTGTCTTCACATAGGTATGGGGCAGCTGGCAGCAGTCATCTTCATCTTGATATTGGTATCTACACACCATCTCACTGCAGGTAACTTTGCTCTGTAAAGGATTAATTTCACTCTGTACTTAATCCATTTTAGAGACTACAATTAGTTCTGAACTGGTGCCCCCTATGACTTTCTTTTCCACTGAAGGAAGTCCAGATTTAGATGATTTCTTTGGATTTCATGTGAATACAGATGCATGTTCTGGGATTTAGTGTGCTCAACTTTAGGCATTAGAACTGAGCACTTGAGAGCTATCTGTCTAGAGGTACCTGTGGAGTCAGTAGAAGACAGGCCCTCCCAAATCATAACATAACTGATTTATCCCAGATTCCCATCTTCCCAGTGAATGATCTGCTCTGTAGGGAATGCAGTTGCTCCATTATTTCTCTACAAGATGATTGCCCCAATGAGATACTTATCTTTTAGGTGGTTAAAGTCTGGTGAGATGAACATATCTAGATAACCTAATGTTGTCAACATTACAAAGGGAGTTGGTAGTAATTTCGACTTACGTGATGTGTTGTATGCTGATCATTTGAAATATGACTTGTGTTTCAAATGCATCTATGTGCATTTCTTCCTTTTCTTCATCCTCAAATTCGCAGCTGCTGCTACTGATCACAGCTGTGGGAGGATGTGCTAATGCCATGGGATAAGGGCTGCATTTTCAGTGAGGAAAGCACTTACAGAGCATCCTACATGCAGAACTTCTCACAGATTTTTCCCCCTTCCATCACTGTGATCACTGACGGTTTGTCTCTCTCTTCTGTAGGTGATGGTCATGATCCGTTGCTTGTCTTGGATGGTTATGAGGATGACGGTATTAGACTCAAATGTTTCTCTGTAAGGTTGTTTTCTGAAGTTCAGGTGTTGTGGACAGATGGTAGAGGAGATAATCTCACTGGGACTCCTCTCACCGCTGACACCACCACTGCTAATGCCAGCAGCTCCATCATTCTGAAACCAGAATCTGGAAACTCTGTGTCCTGCAAAATAATTGATAAACAGCTGAAAACGTCAACAGAATCTTCAGTTGTCATTGCAAGTGAGTATGAGCTTGTGTCCTTGTATCATGGGAGGAAAAACAGTGAGCTGCTGCATACAGGGTTGATTGCCCCAGGAACACAAATTTCTAGGGGAAAAGAATAACCAGTTTTCACAGAAGTTTTCTTGTGTGATATATCTTGGTCTTTACACTAAACCACCACTAGTTTCCAGGGGCAACTCCCAAATGTTGTCAAAATATTCATAGTAAAAATGCACTTCCATGGGTGTAACACCATCTGGGGGAAATGAAATCTTGTTCTCGAGTGGTCTTGTTCTCAATTGCAAGGAGATTGCATTGTTCCATTTCTCTCTCTCTCTCATTTTCTTCCACTTTCTATTTCTACTACTATATCATCTAATATTTTATTCTGTTCGAACACGGTGGTTTACACAAATCACTGACACTTTGTGAAATAGTCGAGGGATGTAAAAGTCCCAGCGAACTGCTCCGGCAGGTGTCTAGGAATGAAATTTAGGTCCAAGTTAGTTTTATTTCACTTTAGCCATGTAATCAAAGCATAAAGTTTATTATTCATGGAAGCTTATAACTGATCATCTGAAATCATTTGCAGATGTCTTCTTTCCTGCCACCTCCCCTTGGCTGGCGGCTTTTATCGTGATCCTGCTCTTGGGCATATTGCTGGTTATTGCTGCAATTTATAAACTCAGAAGTAAGTTCCACTCAGTGCTAAAGTGATGAATGCTTCATACAATCGAGTTGAAAGGCAACATCACCATGTCCAGAATTATCTGGGGAGGAGGGTACAGGGTTATGAACAATCATCTTTGTGATTCTCCAACCATGGATTTTTACTCTATTTTTGCTTTCTTTGCATATTCACTGTTAAGCATCTCTTAATTACTCCAATATTTTGGGGCATAAACCTGTACAATCACATTTGCCAACATGAACTGACATATCCAACCTAGACGATTCTATGATTACTGTTGCGAAATTATTGTTGCAAGTTAACCTCCTTATTGAAATAAGAAATTCTTGCAAGTAACTGAAGTATGTTCGTGTATCTAAATATACCCACTGGCTTAATTTATTTATAAGTAATTTTATCGGTTTATAAGCTATTCTCTAACCAAAATGGGTCTACAACACAGATCTGTTCCCAAGACAGCACGTCAAGTCTGCATTCTTTTCTGCTTTCAGTATCACTGGTTTTATTCATTAAGTTCTATATGATTTCTCGGTATTTTAATGAAAGATACAAGTCAATGCAAATCAATATATTTTGAAAATAAAATATGAAATATGTTGTTTCATTTGAAAACCAACAAGCAAGAAATATTGTAACATTTTCCTTCTTTCTGCCTTTCTTCTCTCTCTCTCAGAGAACAGTAAGATTACTACTCGTGAAAGTAAGTCATATTATTACTATATTTAAAAGTCATATTATTACTGTATTTCATCATGAACATCTTGAAAGATATGTGAAACACTAGAAATGTTGTCCAGTGATAGAAACCATGGCCATAAATAGTTGTATTCCTAAGGTTGTTTTATGACAGACTTCGAAAGATTGGGAGTTTGACCTTATCCACCTGTAGGCTCCAGTAAGGGTGTCTTTGGGGAGAAAGTCACCTTATGTTCAGCCAACATAGAAAGACTGTCCTACTGCTGATTCCCGCTCCTGATGAGAAATGAGGGAATTCTTGCATCCCATTTAACCTCAGATTTTCTGCCTTCAGATGTTGAAAAAAAAAATGGTAAGAAGCTTTTGGTATGGGTCACCTTTTGTGCAAAAACCTTCACAGGTTTTCTTGCCCCTAGCCTGTCTATTTAAAACTGTTTTCTCCAGAAAAATGAGTTTTTGACAGTCCCCAAGGTGTCATGTCCAGTCTCCTTCTAGCAGTAGAAGAAATTCTAATGCCCTTATGTGAAAGCATGTTAGAAGGAGTCTTAAAACATCCCAAATATCATGTTGGATTTTGGGTAAAGCTGCCACAGGGATGTGATTGAGCAGGGCGTAGAAGTGGCAGCCTGTTCAGCGTGTCCACAGAAGAATTTTCCCCTGCAAAGACCCACTACACCTTTCAGTAGATGCAAAATTTTCAATAAAAAATTTTGTTTCATGTGAAAATTGGAGGTCCTTATAAAACACTTTTTTCTAGATTTTTTTTTTTTTAAAGTCCTAGGTAAAACAAAACTATATAGGTTCTTTTAGATAGCTTGCATCTTTCATTTTTCACCAGCAATGAAGAAAATCAGGATGCAGTTCAGAGGAGGAACTCAGCTTATTCCTCTCAACTGTGCAAGGAGGTTTTTTGATCTCTGATGACTATAGAAACAATTAAAAAAAAAAGTTTCCTGAGCTAAAGGTAGCCTTTGTAAACTTCTGGAGAATCCAACATATTCTGCTTGAAAAATACCACAGACTAGGAAGTTATTTTCATTTTTAAAAATGAAAACGTGATTTTTTGAATATTTGCATGAATTTCTTGATAGCTTTGTATTCGAGATGAGGTTTGATTATTTTTTTAAGGAATTTTAACTTATATAATGAAAGCATGATATATCTAGTGGCTGTTTTATACTGATGGTAACTTTAACATAAAGAAAATGTCCCTTTGCCATAATTGAGGGAGTAGACTGCTGCCCAGGAACTGAACTCAGAAAATTGCATATAAACAAAAAAATTTTAGAATTGAAAAAAAAAACCCGCCAAACTACAGAGTATGTGGGAACATATCTATGGATACTTTTATTAAAATTTGCATCCAGGCATCCCTGAAACACTTCTCATCCATTTCTCAGACCTTTGCCACCTGTCAAATGATAAGTCAGTATGACTTGTGAAGTAAACCTGAGTATGTACTAAATTATCAGAGAACAGAAAAAAGGCTTTTTGCTGTGAAGATGTTTGAATACTGGCACAGGCTTCCTTGGAGAGGTTGTGAAGTCTCCATCCTTGGAGACATTCAAAACCCAACTGGACACAGTCCTGGGCCAACCCTGCTTCAGTAGGGTGGGTGGACTAGATGGATCTCAAGAAGTCCCCTTCCAACCTCAACTCTTCTGTGATTCTGTAAAACGTGATCTTAGTTGATGGTCCCTAAATGGCTGAGAGTTTGTTACAGCAGAGAAAACAAGGCTGGATGTCACAAGGTGTTTTGTGCTTAATCGCTAGTATGGTTGTTTCTAATGTTGCAACAAAATGGCTTAACTTGAGAGACAAGGGTTTTATTTTTGTTTTGGTCAATGCGTATACTGCACTTGTTTAAACTAAGTCTATAAAAAATAGTTTACTTTTGAAGTCTAGTTACCTAGTATTCAAATAAAACCAATTATTTATGTGTATTAAATGGGAGTTAAACTATGAATTCAACATCTGCACACATGTCCTTAGTTTTCTTCTTTTTTTGGATTCTTCCTTGGGCACTTCAGGAAACGGGATGACTTTTCCAACATTCTTCTTCTCATGCATCTGCCTCATAGCCTCTGCCACCTGATCAAAGGGGCATACAGAGTTTGTTTTGGGCTTGATTTTGCCTTGACTTTACAGGTTAATCAGCTTGGCTATAACACCTCCGACAAGCTCAAATTCTTCATCCATATGTCCAAGGTGGTAACCACACACAGGCTTGTTATGCATTCAAATGCATACATACAACTATATACATATATTTATGTATAAATATATTTTTATATATAGGCAAATAGCATCCTGGCTTTTATGAGAAACAGTGTGGCCAGCAAGACTAGAGCAGTGATCATCCCCCTGTACTCGGCACTGGCGAGAGCGCGCCTTGAATGCCGTGTCCAGTTTTGGGCCCCTCACTGCAAGAAAGACATTGAGGGGCTGGAGCGTGTCCAGAGAAAGGCAATGGAGCTGGTGAGGGGTCTGGAGCACAAGTCCTATGAGGAGTGGCTGAGGGAGCTGGGGGTGTTCAGCCTGGAGAAAAGGAGGCTGAGGGGAGACCTTCTCGCTCTCTACAACTCCCTGAAGGGAGGATGTAGCCAGGGAGAGTCGGTTTCTTCTCCCAAGGAACAGGCAATGGGACAAGAGGGAACAGCCCCAAGTTGCACCGGGGAAAATTTAGGATGGATATTAGGAAAAATTTCTTCACAGAAAAGGTTATCAAGCATTGGAACAGGCTGCCCAGGGAAGTGGTGGAGTGACCATCCCTGGAGTTTAAAAGATTTGTACACATAGTGCTGAGGGACATGGGTTAGGGAAGTGGACTTGACGCTGTTAACGGTTGGACTCGATCTTAATGGTCTTTTCCAAACTAAATGATTCTATGTCTATACAAATTGTGGCTTCATCACTTCTGTGTAGTCTTTAAAACTGAATGTTAGGCGCTTGAAGAATTATGTTTAGGATATAAAAATATTTCTCTTTTCACAGAAAATGCACAAGAGGAATTACAAAAAGGTGAGTGTAACACATTTTTGTCAGTAATTTCTATTTATGAATCTCTCTGATCCTTCAGAACCAAGTAAAAGATGAGCTGAGGAAATATTAGTGACTGTTTTGCTTTTATAAAATAAAATGAAAAAAAATCATTGCTTTTATATTGAACATTTAAAGATAATTGATTCCTACTGTGAAGAGAACTAATTCCATGGAGAAGTTTTATCTATGGGCTGGTATTTTTTTGCTCAGTATTTGAGCTTGCAAATCATTCTGTTAGTTAATTTGGGTGCATTAATTTGTTCTTACTTTGGAATTGTGGTTCATGCTGAATTTCAGTCTGTAATAAAAGAAAGAATTAAGCTCCAGTGTCTGGAAAATAAAATAAAAATATTTTCTGATCTTTTTATAAAGACTGGTTAAGACTTCATTGTACAAAAGTAGAACAAGAAGGTTGCTTTTACTGTGAGAAGCAAGTGAGCTGGGTATTCCACAGCATACAGTTTACAGTATCCAATAAACTTTTTTGATACTTGCAGTAGTCTTTATGGTACCGTGGAGGAACAGCCATTACAGCTTTTATAAAGCCACATTTAATATTATCTGGACAGAGTTCGGTTGTTTCAACATAAGTACTAAGAACCATCCACAGATGGGTGTGCTAAGGCCCTTCAATCACACCCTCATTAAAGTATCAGTTTGGGTTTTTCCCTTTAGTTCAGTCACCTGAAGTGCTTCATTCTACTGATGGGGAATTTCTTCACCTGTTCTTTTGTTCACACTTTAAGGGAAGGTACCAGCATAATGAAGACAATAACTCCGTCTGCCTTATAGCTGGGGATTGTTTCGTTTTCTCTTGCTATAGAGAATGCAGTGGAACATATGAAAAATTCAACCTATTTGTGTTTGGAGTTGGTTTTTTTTTGTTTTTCAAAAAGATGGAAAGGAAATGGTGTTTTAATATTTAAACATAATCTTTTGCAGAGATAGATGATATCAAAGAGGAACTGGGTAAGAACATGTTTTGACTTTGTTATGTCGGTTTTGAGTGTCCTTTGGTTAGAATAATCCTCTGCATTTAAAAACATTATAATATCATGAAAGACAACCCATACTGGAAAAGTCATTCTATTCTAAAGCTGGGATTTTCAATTAAATTAATGATGTCTGTTATTATCTTCGATGCCACCTGATTTTAGCCAATGAAATTTACATACCTAGTCTAAACTGATAATCTAGGTTTCCTTCTATGGGATGAGTATCTCCAGAGGACAATTCATCTCCCACTTATTTTGAATGTATATTTTGAATTTAATGCCAAGCTTCTGTTCCCTAAATGAAAACATTCTTTAAAACTGAAATTCTCACTTACATTTTGTGTTTTTTTTCTCTTGAAAAATGTAACATTCTCTGCTATTTCTGGGTTTGTTGCTTTCTCTTTCAGATGATGAGGAGGAGAGATTTCAGAAGGGTAAATTAGCATTTTTTTTCCTACTTTGCATTTAGTCCCATACGCTATTCTTTTAACCATACCCTGAAAGATGCTTTGCAGGTGACTGTTCTAAGAAAACAGTGGTGTTTTATGCTATTTTGAGTACTAGAGTTGGATAACACTCTTAGAACTTCACATTTCCAAAGATTAACTCCCCTATTCCAAAAAAGATAATTGAAAAGTTGTATATGTATACACACAGTCTCTCCCTTTTTATCTATATGTGTATATCTATGTATCTATAAATGGAGAGTATATCTAGCTATTTTAATATATAATTTTTTTCCACTGCTAGAAAATATTTAAGTGGAACATTTTGTTTATTGCCTCTCAGAACAAAGTAATGACTAAAGCATCTGATCACAGCATCGAAAAGAATATAATGGGAAAAATCCCAGTGCAATTCCTGTTGAACACTGAGAATAACAGAGTTCTCAAAAAGCAACTGGCAACTGTGACAAGCTCTGTCCACAGGTGAAGCTAAGAACAATAAAATGGTGACATTGGGTTTTATTTGTGTACAAGAAACAAATATATTCTCAACTGTTGTGTTATTGAGAGAGGTTTCACTCTCCTATTCTTATGGTCCTCTATGAACTGTAAATATCCTTGGAAACTATTTGTTCTGAATCACTCCCCAATTGCATCTGATATTCCCCTTTGTTTATTCTGTCATACCTTGTGTGCAGGAATATTTGTGCGACACATTATTTAATACCATAGAAAAACTTATATACGGCATGCCTATTCTTCTACAAAGATAAACAGATTAATCCTATATATATTAATATATATAAAACCAGATATATAAAGAGATTAATATTATATATGTGCATAATCTACATATTAGTATTCCAAGATGCATATTGAGTGTACCATAATTTCCCTGACTTAATCGTCCTAACTTTTGATTTTGTTTCTTTGTAGAAAATCAAGATATGTTGACCAGAATTGGTAAGGATATTAAGTTAATTTTAGTCCTTAAAAATTATTTAAATTATTTGAAATCAGAAATACCATTTTGGAACTGAACTGTGCCACTGTTTGAGGGCTATTGCAGCACTTAGTTCTCTTCCAAACTTACACTTAGTTGTCCCTAAAATCCAGTGTTTACCTGACACAACTGGGGACTCCAGAACACCTGTTTCCATAAAACGGAAACATCTTTTCAGACCTTTAGGTGTTTAATTTTTTATGTAGTTGAGTTAAAAACAGATTTTCCTATTCCTATTTTTGAAAGGAAGTAAAAAAAAAAAAAATTTGTATGCATTTTGTCATGTTGGCCATGTCAAGCTCCTGTTTGTCATCTGACAGGGTCTGGAAGCATGGTCATGGGTGCTGTATGTATTCAACCCTGCCGCTAGGGAG
>JAHREE010150392.1:35070-86023 GCA_033628505.1 Tringa tobata | reverse complement strand
TGAACCACCCTGAAGGAGACGGTGGCGGCCGGTTCCCCTCCGCTGGACACGAGTGGGTGGTGGGAGGGTAGAGGAGAATTTCTCTCCCCAAAATCCCAGCCTAAAATGGGACGGTGCCACTGGTACGTGTCCACTTAGTGCCTGGTTTGAACCCAAACGGGCCGGGGGGAGCTGGGGATGGCGACCGAAACTTGAAGGAAGATATTCCCTGGAGGGCTAACCACCCCAGGGCAGCTCTCTTTTGCAGGAGCATTCAAAATATCAAAATATCCTGAAAAATCACTGCCTCGGGAACAAATTTAAGCATATACACAGATCCATCTCCCTGCAGCAACGCGCTTAATCATCTGCGCTTACTTTAAGCGCATGCTCAGACCTGACTGAAGCCCAGGGTTTTAAGCACACGCTTAAATGTCTCCCTGAATCGTTGACAAAGCTCAAGTGGAGTCCCCTTCTCTGGAGATCTTCAAACCCCACTTGGTTGCAGCCCTGAGTGATGTGCTCCGGGCAACCCTGCTTTGGAAGGGGAGTTGGACTGGATGATCTCCAGAAGGTCCCTTCCAACTCCAAAAATTCCATGATTCCCCTCATTTCCTCCCCAGCAATTTCACAGGGCCACCATCCCGATGGGGAAAGACCCACCGTGTTCCCGCACTGACCTTTCCAGCTGCTTTTGAGGGGCACGAGGCGCGTTCTGGTTCCTCTGTCCTTGCAAAGGGGGTGAGACCCCGCTGCAGCACCGTCTTCCCCGGCTGAGCTCTCCCACTGAATCCCAGTGCCGATGTTTGCCCCTCGCTGTGGCTGACTGCGGGGTCTCGGGTGGGCGTTGCATCAGGAGAGCAGCAGAACGCGTTTCTTGGAGTGTCACCACTGGAGTTGGAGAGTGGAGGACCACGAGAGCAGCCTGGGAGAGGGGAGTCACCAAACCGAGGTCTCGAACTCGGCTGAGCCATCCAAGCCAGGCTCCCTGCAAGTCATAATTTGAGTTTTAAATATCCCTGTAATGGTAATAATCAGGAGAGGCTGAGGGAACTGGGCATGTTTAGTTTGGAGAAGAGGAGGCTGCGGGGAGACCACATTGCCCTCTACAACTCCCTGAAAGTTGAGAGGTGGGGGTTGGCCTCTTCTCCCAAGGGAATACTGACAGGAGCAGAGGAAATGGTGGGAAGTTGGGGCAGGGGAGGTTTAGATGAGATATTGGGAGGAATTACTTTCCTGAGAGGGTGGTCAGGCACTGGAACAGCCTGCCCAGGGTGGAGTCGCCATCCCTGGAGGGATTTAAGAAACGTGTAGATGTGGCACTTCAGGACATGCTCTAGTGCCCGAGATTGTTGGGTTGGGGTTTTTTTTTTGTGTGTGTGTATGGTTGGACTCGATGATCTCAAAGGTCCCTTCCAAACACGAAGGTTCTGTGATTCTGTGATAAACTATTAGTGTCATCGCTCCCCAGGAAGGCAGAGCATCAGGCAGTAAAAAAAAATAATAAATAAATCACAGCTCTGCACTCATCTACCTTCTACCCCTCCAGGCAGCCCAGGCTTTCCTCCCTGCAAGAGGAGCCCAGGGGCAGTCGGGGTTGTGTGGGTCAGGGAAGCGAAGTCAAACCTATTTATTTCCATCCAAGGTCTGAGCGTGGCATGTGGCACAGCAGATTTTTTTTGGAAAACCTTCTCACTTTCCCGCTCGCTGCGAGCGCCGCATGGCCGACCTGCGCAGCCCCAGCCCTGCTGGGCCCATCACCACCCATCCATCTCCCCGTTAATTGTCACCTCTCCTGACGAGCCACCGGCTCTTTCTGCACGTACTCTCTTCTCAAGGTTATTTTCAGCTCTGCAGCGTCACCAAAACACGCAAGTTTGTGTCTCCAGCGCTGCAGCAGTGGGGCTGCTCCTCTCCGCTCTTCCTTACATCCAGCATCAGCTCTTCTGTTTGGGAAATGTACAAAAAAATCCTCTCCCCTGTTCCTCCCCACCACGGCCTTTGCATCCACGAATCACACTGAAATAAAATGCAGCCTCTCAGGGAAAGTTCTGCATTTTTTGGTAACGCTGACGCGTTTTCCCAGCTGGTGGGGGCCACAGCTGAGTGAGCCATCCCTGATTTCTTTGGAGCAATCTTCGTGACGCACACGCAGCCCCAGCCCTAAGTTCATCGACAGTCATTATGCTTTACTGCAAGGGGGGGGGAATGCTCGTTTGCTCCCTGCTTTGATTAATCAAGTCAGCAAAGCCGTGCCAACCCCCCCAGACAAGGCTGGTGCATGCCCCGGGGCTGTGCTGGTGCTCTCTGCGCTCTTTGTATTTATAGCAATGTGCGTTTTATAGCAAATTAGCATCTCTGGGGCTGGTTAAAAGGTGATCACTAATGGAAATCTGAGCTCCTTCCACTCCGTCAAATCCATCCGAGGTTTGCCTCCTAATAAATCGGCGTCTTTGCCGAGAAGGTCCGTGTCTAACCCACCCTGTGATAAAAGACCAACTGCCAACATTTGCTGCTGTTTTCCCTTCCCTTGACATTTCATTAAGGAGAAAATAACACCAGCAACTACAAACGTGCTCTCATCGCCCTTTGTTGGCCATAATGTGGCCAGTTGCCCTGATTGAGTGAGTAGCCGGCCGAGGGGACATACCCCATCTGCAGGATGACAGAACTCCCCTCAGCCCTCCCAGGGCATCTCGGGGCTCTGCAGAACAGGCTGAGCTGCCCCCCGTTGCCCCCCCAGCGCAGAGAATCACCGTAACTCACCCCCCCACCACGGGGCTCAGCCGTAACCAACCCACACCTCACACCGTCACTTCAGTCCACCAGTAAAACTTGTAATTTTTAGGCGTGCTCAGGACTTAAATAACCACAGTCATTACCACTTTGTTAATGAGTCAATTAACATGCTTTGGGATCTATGGAGAAAGGGCACTATAAATATGCACGGTATCAAATATTGCTGAAATAAGTATCTGACTGTACCAGTCCTTGGCGAGGAGCTGCTGTTGATTGTGGGGAGTGTAGGGACCCCGCTCGGTCCTGGGGGGTCGGTCACAGCAGTCATGGTGTCACCCATCGTGGTGTCACCCGTGCCAAGGGCTCTCTGGAGGGTGCAGATGGAACCAGCTCCAGCATCACCACGCACGATGCCAGGAACCAGCGTCGGTCCCAACTCCCAAGGCTGGAGAGGGGAGACAAGTAAGGTTTTAAGCACCCTTAAGAAACCTGCAGCTGCATCCAGGCCAGAACCGAGAGCTTCCACTCTTGGAGAGAGGGATATTTGATCTTTCCCTCCCATATCCCTGCTCTGGCTCCTGCTGCCTCTCACTCTGCAGCTGCACAAACACCCAGGGCAAAGCCCCAGCCGCTCTCCCCTCCCTTACAGCCCCCAAAACACAGAGGGGCAGCAGGTGGGCTCACCCCTGGTGATACCAAATTAACATACTAATTACCATCCCCAGTGCTAGCACGACCCTCAGGTGCCTCCCCCCCTGCTCCACGACCTGAATATTCTGGTTTTTGTGACCTCTTTAGGACCACGCTCCGGAGTGATTCTCACATCTCTGCAGCCCGGCTGCTTTCGCCTGCATCCCCAATAAAATCAGGCTGATGCTGCGCTGCCCGCGCTGATGGAAAACAGGCCCAGGGCGATGAGGAGCAGAGACTTAATTGCAATCAAGGGCTGTCAGCCTCATCAGCTGCAGCTGCTGGGCCAGAGCTGGGAGCTGTTAGAGAAGGGGCTGCTGCTCCAGCACAAACACCCCCCACCTGCCCAGCATCGCGCTTCCAGGGATGCTCAGCACCAGCCGCTACAGAGGGATGGCTCAGGAAATCTCCTAATCCCTAGTAATTAGAGGCTGGCTTAAAATTTTAAGCATGAGACTTAATGTCTCTTTACCAAATTTCATATGTTAATTAGCCCAGCTCTGCAGAGTTTTGGGTAGTAATCTCACTCCTTTTTGGAGCTCTGCACAATTTTTGGTGTGAACAATGTCCTGCACGGGAAATCCCACATCCTGCCTGCTCTCTATCCTCCAAAAATCTGACACTGAAGGAACTCTCATGCTTTGCCCTGACAGCAAATGGTAAATGAGGCAGGAGCTCATGAGAAAAGCAGCTTCTCTCCCTGCCCTGCTGCTGGTGGAGGCAGTAGGTGCCTTGTACGCCCTGTCACCGAGACATATCCCCTTCTTCAGAAGGAAGAAAGGCTCCTGTGACCAGGGAGGAAGCCGAGCTGGGGAGCTGAGTGTGGTGGGAGGGATGAGGGATGGAAAATCCACATCAGCATCGATGCCATCCAGGGAAACTGGAGGCTGCGCTTGTTCCCAGTCTGTGCTTGTGGTTTCCTCCCCTCAGACTCACTTTTCTCCCCCGTGAAGACAAGGATTTGCACAGGGAAGAAAAGCATTTGCACAAACAAAGGCTCGTCTGCATACCCAGCACATCGTCCCCTGCTTCCCTGGGGTGGCACAGGACCACAGGAGCCCAGGGTGCCCTCGGACACCGGGGAGCAATCCTGCCCTGGCAGACACTGGCTGGGGGACACAGATATCCTGGGGATACTTTCCAGCTCCATCTCATCGGTGGTTGAGCAGGAGTGGTCCCTTCCTGCCCATGCCCGTGACGAGGTGCAGCCCCGGCTCTGAGTCTCCCACCACCTCCTCACCCTCTCTGTTCTCCACAGTTTGTTTGGCCAAAGCGATTTGCCAAATGAGCATCTAATTCATGAATAGTTTAGTTCCCCAGGAAACAACTTATTTCACGCTGAATTTACTATTCACCAAAAAGATTGCTCAGCTTTTAGTGCAGGTGGGGAGGATGAGTTACCCCTCGTGCGGCTTCTCCAGTGGCTTCACCAGATTCAAAGCTTTCAGGAGGGTGAAACTATGGGGCACAAATTCTCCTGGCATGTGCCAAGGAGAGTGAGAGCTAGGAGTTTAGTCACTTATTTGGGTTAATTCTACCTTTTATCACAAGGAATCCAGTCCTTGTCTTAGGCTTGTGTTAAACTGGATTAGTTTTACTGGCAGCGCCGGAGCTCTCAGATTGACACCAACATAAAACTTCGTTATATAATACAGCAAAGATAAAAATACAACAGGGTAAAATATCAGCTGTTAGAGGAAATAACCAGAGCGCCCACACATTTAATGCGTTCTGAAGAAATGGGGAGAGAAATCACGGCACTGTAATGCACAGTGTTCTGGGGCATCTTTTATCAGAGGATATCAAAGCACTTTACAAATCATTACTTATTTAAGCCTTGTCACATGCTGGTCACAGAAGAGAACAATGCTGGAAGCAGGGCATGAACTCAGGAAGCATCAGCAGAGACAAGGAAATATTTAAACTAAAGAGTTTTCCAATGGGAAATGCTGTTCCACAAGATTGAAACATTTTGCCGGAGCATATTGATGTCGAGAAAGTTTTTGACAGAACAATTTCAAAGCAATTCAGCATCAAAATGGGATCTTGTGCAGTCAATATGCAGGAAAGGTTTTATTTCAAATACAAGGTTTGCTTATGTCCTGTGTATATCCCGTGTAAATAGCTGTGGCTGACCTGAGCTAAATGTTTCTTTTCAGTCTCGCTCCCTGATGCTCTCGTGGCTTCTCCTTGCTGGGATTACAGGTCAGCTCTGTCTATTCCCCTGCCAAATAAAAAGCCCAGTCCCCCCACTGACGCTGGGGAGAGCATCCCGGGGTGGTGCCCCCACATCAGGTGCTTGCTCTTAGGCATTTTGTGAGATTAAAGGCTGTAAAATGTGACTCGGGTTCTAACTGGCATGTGGCAGCAGATTAAAATCAGGCACCAGGAGCTGCCCCCACCACGAGCCCCTGCCCCTCTGCCAAAGCCCCTCCATCCCCCTGGGGCACCGGCTCCCGAGCCGCCGTAAATGAAACGTCCCTGCCTTTGGGTGGTCACATCCATCAGCAGGACACGGGCACCCCACAGCCTGATTTTAATCCGCTGGCACATGTCTGCCAGGGACCTCGGTGAGGCCAACATCAATCAGTGCAGGTCCCTGGCAGGGAAAGCCCTGCTGATTTGCAGCAGCCAAAAGCATCTCCCTTCACCGGTGCTACCAGGCGGTGAAAACTCCCCACAATCAGCAGCGAGGCCGATGGTCCCCTCCGCACAGAAACAGCCCTCGTGATTGTTTGATTAAAGACAGAAAGGGCTCAGCAGAGAGAGGGGATAGAAGACAGGGGGTATATTTTCAGCTCTGCCCCTTACCTGGCAAGGGGATCTTGCCCAAGTCACTTGAGCTGCTGGTTTTGCTCCTGCCTGTGGATACGAACCCAGCAGGAAGAGGTTTCCACGTCAGACTGAGCCAAAACATCAAACTGGTTCCCCAAATGCAATCAGGGTTCACTCGGGTCTGCCGTGACTTTGGGGAGAAAGAGAAAGACAACGGTCAGTTCAGAACGGTCTTTTCTTTAGCCTGTTTAAGCTTTTAAAACGTTTTAAATTATTCATCAGGAACAAGAAAACACAAAAAATTGCATTTTGAGACAGCACTTTGAACTGCCCTCCCTAAAAAAAGGCCAGCATCCAAAAAACCATCCAGGCACTGAAAGTCCCCATCCTTTCCAGCTGAAACCCTTCCCCTTGTTCGACCCAAATGACAAAGGATGTTGGCAGGTACCTCCCGCTGGGATTTGGGGCTGCCCATGCTCTGCTCCCCCCGGGCTGGCTGTCACCGTTAGTGTTGGGCCTCTTGGGATTAACCATTAGGGCTTGGTACCCTGATGATGTGCCTTACACGTCCCTGATGAACACACCTTGCACCCATGAGGGTGTGCTTATGTGTTTTGAAAGAGCTGAGTATCAAGAGCTGAAGAAAAGCAATGAATTCATGTCTCGGGAATAGTTTAAATACATATTTCCCTGCATCACCCCCCCCAAGATTGCGCTGGGTCCAGCATCCTTCCCTTTCACAGGCAAATCTACCCCCATTGCTCAGATGAGGATTTCTTAGGAATCCCTTGATTCTCATGTATTTCCTTTGAAAAAGGCTTCATCCTCTTCCCATCCCCTAAAGCAAGCTCCTGGCAGATTCTCCATCCCCCTCATCTCACGTCCTTTGCTGACGTGGCAGCCCCTGAGCAACATTTCTCTGTCAGGTTACGGCAGACATGGATAAGGGAATTTATAACACAAATGCCAAGGGAGTTAATTTGAACTGTGTGAAAAGCCATGACCGCCTCATGTAATATTACCACTCAGCTCCATTTAATGTGTTCTTAACGATAAGCATTTTTCAGGTTTTCCTTAAGAAAACTCTGTGCTGGCTTTTGCCTCTGCCCAGCAGCTCTGCCTCTGTTCTCTCTCCCGTTACAGCACTGTATTTAAGATGCTCTTTCTCTCTCTCCAAGGTGTTTTTCCAGAGCTTTTCTTCCCCAGCTGCTTCAATGCCTCCAGCACTGCATCACCGGTGTCAGATTTAGCTATTGCTGGTGGTTCTTTGCATTCAGGTTGTACCAGAACATCAAATTTAGGGTGCAGACAGGAACAAAACCATCGAGGCCATGGAGACAGAAAACAGCAGATGGGCAGCACCTTCCTCCTGTGGTTGGGCAGATTTTGAAGCTAATAATAATTGCAAACATCTCTCTCCATCTTGTTTAATCCTTTTAATCTCCTTACCCTCCAGTCCGGATTGGTGTTTCCTTTGTGTGCTGAGATCGTTCCTCGTAGCCGGGACGTCTCTGCCCGACCCAGACCCAACCATCCAGAGGGAGACTTCGTTGGGAATTTCTTTCCCAACATCCTCCATCCTTCCCATGAAGAAGGGGCAGGCAGGGCTATGGAAGTTCGAAAAGTTTTCAGCAAGTTAAAAAAAGAAATAAACATTTCCTGACGAGTACATCCAGGGGTCACATTTTATTCCCGGTTTTGCTCTGGACGTGCTCTGGAGAGTTTGGAGTTGACCAGCTCTTACAAGCCTTGTTGTTTTACACACTGCCCCTAGGGTTATGTTATCAGATTACAAGCCTTCCCCTTCCATTAGAACATGAGGTTTCTAGATTTTTGTGGTTGAAAATATGAAGAACAGAAGTTCAGAAATCCAGACAGCAAGCAGAGAAATTTGACTTCTTTTTTTTTTTTTAAGCTGTAGACTCGGGGGGAGGTGCTGACTCTGGGTTTTTGAGCTTTTAATAGTAATACTGGAATCTGCTCACGTGGCTGATGAGCTTGGCCCTTCCAGGGCTGAGTGCTCGGGTCTCAGCTGACGGCAAAGGGAAGGGCAGGCACTGACCGCTCTAAAAAGTCACCAAATCCTCTTCTGGAACACAGTCTTGGCTTTTGCTGTCTTCTCTTTTTTTTTTTTCCCCTTTTTTTTTTTTCTCCACTGTTACAAAGCAGAATCGTTTCCTGATTTTGAAGTGGTTTGAGATCCCTGGGTGAGAGGTGCAGTGCTCAGCGGTGATAAGGAGCCTGGTTCTTTCTTCTCTCACCCACAAGCAGAGCCGGCACCACGGACCCGGCCGATGGGGAATCCACCCGCTCGGTACCGGCAGTGCAGCATCACCGGGAGCAGCAGCTTGACCAAAAGAGGCTCCTCAACCTGGGAGACAAAGAGATCACATCCGATTATTGAAGGATGAAGCTGGATAAATCAGACTCAGAACAGATTGTTTGGGTTTTTTGTTGGGTGCTGTTTTGTTTTCTGGTGGTTTTTTTTAATTATTATTTTTAAGAATGAAGATAATTGGCTATCGGAACAACTTATCAAGAATTGGGTTCGATCCTCTAGCAGTGGAAAAACTTAAGCTAAGCCTGGATGTCCTGCTGAAAGGGAGAATTAAGTCCTGTGGCTTCTACTATTCAGGAATTCAGAGCAGCAATCCCAGCCTTCCCCTCTGACCTTTTATTCGCTAACCCGGCTGCACGCTGGGTTTCAGGTTGTTCCACGCCAGGTGTATCTGATAAATCAGTTCGTTCTGAATCCAGCTGCCTTTTCCTGCTGATCTCCTGGCTGTGGGGCAGAGCCACACACCTACCCCAGCCCCTGAACTGCTCCTCTGGAGGCTGCTGGTCCTGTCTCTCCATCCCGTGCCTCGGACAGCACCGATCCCTACCCCAATGCAATACTGAATGTCATTCCGCTCTCGTTCGTACTGAATCAATTACATTTCTTTGGAAATCTATCTGCTTTGAACCCTGCTAGGAGGTGTAACAAACCAGAGTATGGGTATTGATAATTCCATGTTAATAAGTTGAAAGGAGAAAGATAACTGTCCTTGAGCAAAGACAGAAGACGTTAGAATAACGATCTCCCCGGGGCAGAGATTATCATGGTTCTCATGAACATCTTTGGCACCGAGGAGTGATCCCTGCTCTGCCTCTGCCACGGCAGATGATGCAGCCAGACTCCGGGTCATTCCTCCAGCACCGAGACCAACGGGAGCTTTATTAACCCCAAAGGAAGCCAGAATGGTCCCTGCTGCTGCTTTTAGCTCTGCCAGCACACTGAGACAGCAGCCGCCCTGCCTGAGTCCCGTCCTGGGGCTAACCCTGGATCCCTGGGGGGATCTGCCACCCTGGGATGGGTCCTGGAGACCCCAGCCCCGATCCCCGGGAGGTCCCTTCCCACACAATCCCCTGCAGGGAAAGGAGGATCTGCCACACTGTAAGCAGTTCAGGGCTGTGTTAAGCCCTGCTGCTATTTATGGTGCTGTTTCCAGGACAGACAATAATAATAATATCATGCGACGAGTGCGTGACCACCCCAACAGCAAATGTGGGGTTTGATTTGTGGCTTTAATTTGAGACTGGTTAGTGCCAAATGCTGGCTCTTCACATTGTGGAATGCTCAGGCTGCCTGTTTGGGGACATAGCAGAGCATGTGAGAACAAGGATAGACTAATGTGCACCCTCTGGTCCTCCCTGTCCCCTGCCCCTGCCCAGCATCCCAGGTCCCTTCTGCTGCCCCTCTTCTGGGACGTCCCTCCAGCAGCCTCAGTCCAGTTGCGTGGCTCCTGATCCACGAAAAGCAGATTATTTTTGCCATACTGTATGCAAAAGCTGCATATTTACAAAAAGCCATTATATCTTATTACAATCTACAGCTCCCTCCTCCCACCCCTCTCCCCAGTCCCAGCTTTCCCACCACATCTCAGCAGGAAAATAAAAGAACAAAGAACAGTTACCTGGAAAACAAAAGGTGAAAGCCAAGGTGAGGCAGGGAGATGTCAGTCCCATAGCAACAAGAGGTTTCAATTAATCACGTGTAAATCGGGATGCAGTGTAAATCAGGAAATACATTACCTTTGGTAGCCAGTCCTCAGCTGTGTGCTCAGCTGGAGAGCAGTGGTATGTGCTGTGCCCTGGCTCTCCTCTCTCTGACCATCAACCCAGGGTTGCAGAGCATCACTGGCCACCCTTCAGACCCAAAATATATTGCTGCATCAGGTGCTGCTTCCAGTTAGAGAGCAGCGCTGACTGGATGCTCTGCCTTACAGTGAAAGAGGCAACGTGGCACCTAAGTTCAGGAACACAAAAAGTACCTTCACACCAGGTCCTCAGGGATGAGGTGATTGTTCTGAGTAAGATGTCCAGCCCAGTAGCTCCTGGATCCAGCAGCTGGTTTCACCCCTGCTTAGCAGAGCAACGAGGTCCCAAAAATACTAATTTCCTACAAGTTTCATGCACCCACTGC
Organism: Tringa tobata; assembly: GCA_033628505.1. Classification (NCBI taxonomy): domain Eukaryota; kingdom Metazoa; phylum Chordata; class Aves; order Charadriiformes; family Scolopacidae; genus Tringa; species Tringa tobata. The sequence goes on along the minus strand of JAHREE010150392.1, from coordinate 75,375 downwards.
AGGTGGGTGGACTCACCTCTTCTTGGATGCCAGAGTCAGCAAGGTCCCACCATTGCAGGGAGAAATATCTTCCCCATTCACTCAGTGATCCCAGAGGAAGCCGATGCTGCACGGCAGGCGGTGGGAGCGTTTGACTCCCTTTTGCTGAAGCTTTACAGCGTTCGGTTGTTTCTGGAAGTGGCATCTCCGCTCGCCGGGAGCTGCAGGTCAGGTAGTGCAGCTCCCTCTGGGCTGTAAACCCCCCCCGGCCGGCCTGCCTGGGAAGGAATCATAAAATATTGATTATTCTCAGCACACTCTCGTCCTCCAGACGTTTAGCAGCTCACTCTTCCTGCAGTCAACAACAAAGCAGAGGCCCCTGCTCCTGAGCAAACCCTCGCTGGGTGAAGGGAAGCGCAGGGACAGGTAGCTCGGGGAATGCAAGAACAGGAAAGGATTCTGAAAAATGCGGGTCTGGCGTTTTAAATTTAACAAGGAAAGAAATACAGCAGCTGAGAAGGTTGTAGGAGGCACTGGACAGTTGATTTGTGTGCAAGGGGATGTGGAATCCACAGATCAGCAAAGTACCTTGTCTGCTTGAAAGCAGGACCAGATGAAGTGCCAACCTCCTGGTGCATTAACCCCCGTGGTCTTTGCAATAACGCTGCTGGCGCCGATTACTGAATTGCTGCTCTCTGTGCAAAGCAAGGGCTGTGCAGAGCCGGGCCGTGGGTGCCACGGGCTCTGATGGCCCCACATTAGCCCCATTTGCAAGAGGACATGAGGCCTTTCTTCAAGCTGACAGTAAGGGATGGGATTGCACAGCCCTCTCCTGCCAGAGCCAGCCCTGAAGGAGAGCACTGGGGTCATTGCTGACATCCAGCATACAAGCAGCTTCTCGGAGTGATGCTTCTCTTGCCACGACAGGACTGACTCTGTCCTGCTCCTCATGGGTTCCCTGGGGCATTCGACATCTGCTTGTGGAGACAGGAGCATCGAAGGGACTTGTCCTGGCCTGCCAGCACAGAAAGTATCTCCTGGATCGCAATTCCTGCTCTAGCCCTTGGGTGTTTTTACCTTCCCAGCTGCTTCCCACAGATCCACCCTCAATCAGCACGTAAATTGGCCAGGAAGTCAGCCTAAGCTTTTTGGAAAAGCCCAGCGTTGCTGGAAAACTTTGCTGGCATGCAAAGGAACTGTGCCCGAGCTGTCTTTGCAAGCGGGTACCTAAGTCTCATCAGCTTGTGAGCGGGTCCCAATGCAGGCTCTTCTCTACAACCTTTATTCATGTTGCTGGAGAACAGGAACAGCATCTCCCTAGGGAATTTCGGAGCATCCCAGAATGGGGAGATGAAGGGAGAGGAGAACAGAAGTGTTGCTGCAAAACAGTTTCAGGAAAAAGAGGTCGAAGCACCTGCAAACGAGACAAGACATGGTTTCTCTTCCTCTCTCAGCCCCGCAAACCGCTGGGTAAGAACTGCCTTCTTTATTTGGAAATGCTACTGTAAAATGGGTCCCAATGGTGTTTTGAAAGCTCGTGGCTTGGCTACGAGCAGGAGCATCAACAGAGATTGCCGGGATCCCCAGACGGATGGGAAACATGTTTATTTCTGCCAAGGCGTTTCCTACGTGCTCTCTGCATTAATCTTGGAGGAAGTGGCAGCGACATAAGAGGCGAGAGGGTTCAGCGGGGGCCGGGCAGATCCGTGCTGGGGTGTTTCTTCCTGCTCCAGCCCTGCTCCTCTGCTGCACAGCCTTTCATCTGCAAACTCTCTGATGCTGCCGCCAAAAGGGAAACCCAAAATTCACGGCCAAGAGGATGAGCTGCAGTGGTGGAGAAGTTGTTTTGTATTTAACTGCAGCAAGCGGCTGTGCCAGGCTCTGGGCTTTTCCCCCTGGTACCTCATAAGCTTGAACACAGAATCACAGAATGGTTGGGGTTGGAAGGGATGTTAAAGCCCACTCAGTGCCACCCCCTGCCCTGGGCAGGGACACCTCCCACCAGACCAGGTTGCTCCAAGCCCCCTCCAGCCTGGCCTTGAACCCCTCCAGGGATGGGGCAGCCACAGCTTCTCTGGGTAACCTGGGCCAGGCTCTCACCACCCTCACAGCAAAGAATTTCTTCCCGAGGTCTCACCTAAATCTCCCCACTTTCAGTTTAAAACCATTACCCCTTGTCCTATGTTCTTGTCACATACTCCTGTGCTGCCTGGAGGAGCTGGCAGAGCTGTCCTGGCAGGGGTGTGGAGGTGCTCAGCACCCAGCCCTCCCCTGGTCGTGCTGACAGTCGGTGCCAAAAGCAGGTCCAGGGCACAGAGGCTGAAGCACAGACTGGGATGAGTGGGACTGGGTGGAGGAGGATGGGGGCAGCTCCCAAGAGGGGCGCCGTCACGCAGCAAGAGTGTGTGCACTCTTTTTTATCCCCTTTTAGCAGCCACTCCAGCTGCTTACCAGCACTCGACAGCTGGTGTTTTAGCAGCTGGTTCTACCTGGTTGGGCAGGAGAAGCCCCTGCACATCTGTTGCCACTTGAAGCTCCTCTGGAAGCATCCTCCTCGTTGCTTCAGAGATTTAGCTTGAAGGAGGAGAGAGGATGCGAGCCAGTGATGGGGTAGGGACCAAAGAGCAGTCCTCGATACGGGTTTCTAGCTGCTTGCAGCACTGAAGGAGTATGAAGACACACAGCCTGCCCCAAAAGGCTCCCCATCTCATCCTTAGACGCGATCATGGCTAATAAATGATAAAGTGATGAAGAAAAGATGTTAAAAAGATGAGGAAAGACCAAAGGAGACAGCAGTAGCCCTGCCGACTTGCTCAGCTCTGATGCAAGCTCCTTTTGACAATTCAATTACAATGCAATGCTAATTACCGAGTTGATGGTATCGAGCGCCAAGGCAGAAGGGCACTACAAGAAAGGGATATTGATAGGGGAAGGTGGCAGCAATAGCACTTCTCGCCCAGAGAGATGCCAAACTGCATCAAGGGAGCACTGAAAAGGAGCCAGATCTGGGGTGGAGCGCGGCAGGGAACAGTAACGTTGGGTGACAGCTCAGAAAGGGAGCGATAATGAATGTGATCGTCGTCTGAAACAGCGGCTGATCGTGCACAGGCAGAAGGCAATTAACCGGGAGAGGGTTTCAGATCCGGGCTGGCAGAGATGCCTCTCCGCTGTCAGCCCTTTAAAAGCCTGCAGCTGGGCATTTACACTTCTCCTCTCAAATCTGGTGCTTCCAACGGAGAGCAGTCACCACACAGTGACCAGGGGCCAAACTCAGACTTCTCACAGGCCAGGAAAGAGCCGCCTTAGTCAGGTGAAAGCCACTAAAGGGTTAAAGTCCCTCCGCTGTGCCTCAAGTCCCATTGCTCACTGCAACACGCATAACAGTGCCTTCCCTGCAAACAGGGTCACCAGCAGGCTCACATACACTAATTCCACATTTAAAACACGGCTTCTCAATCAAAGAGATGCTATTACCCACAAAGCAGCTTAAATTGTCCCTTAGATTTAAATACAGCCTGTTGCATAAAACATCTTTTTATCAATTTCACTTAGGGCTGACAAGCGCTCCCCCGCGCACATCCTTTTAATAACATCAGTGCGCTTCACGGAGCCCTTAAGTGCATTCCTCTGGGAAGGAAATACCCTTAAAGGGCACCTTTTGTCATCGTTAGTTTTCTCCAGTTGCTGAAGAGGGATGGAGCTGGGCTCCGATTGCATCAGGTCGGCGTTTCGGGTACAGTGGTTCCCAGGAGGTGGGTGGAGGGTGCCGGGCTGGAAGAACCACCCTCAGCTGCCATGTGGGGCAGGAGAAGGGATATTTTGCTCTTCCTCCATCCCGCTCTCTGCCCAGTGAGAATTACATGTTTGGTCTGTGCCTGGGTACTAGTGAGCAGAGATTTAGAGCGTTGCCACGGCTCTAAATCTCCCCAAGGATGCTGAAAGCACCAACAACCTTCACACGGGCACTGACTGCTCCAGCCCCGGTTGCCCGTTCTTGGCCAAGGAGCACCAAATCTCTGCGCTCCAGTCGCTGTGGCTCCGCTAGTGCCATGTTACTTATGGGACATCAAGTGACAGGCTCTTCCACAGAGCAAGAGGCACAAAGTTTTGGGGTAGGCTGGGGAATCATTTGGGTTGTAGTGTAGCGCTCCAGCACTTCAAGAGGAATCAAAGAGAGAAAAAAGACTAATTTTATCACATTTTTAAGGGGAGAACAGGATGGAAGCAGTGTTATCTCACGGTTAGCGTGCTCATCTGGCATTTGGGGAACTTGGGTTTATTTTGGCTTCTGCAGATGGGCTCGATGGGTGAGAACTGGCCAAAACGTTGGTCCTCTGTGTTCGAGCTTCTCCGACTGCCAAGCGAAGAGAGCAAGACAAACGAACTGAAGGAGAGCACTGCGCAAGAGAGAGATTATGTGGTTAATTAACAATGGCAAGAGTTCAAGGCAGAGACTTTCAGGGCATTTTCTCTCAGGCCACGGCGCTCTCCTGGCTGCGGGCGGGAGGCTGAGCAGGAGCAAACCCAAGACCTCCTGCTGGCAGCAGTTTTGGTGCTGGATGTGGCTCCCCCCGCGCCCCGGCCCCAGCCTGGCTCTGTGAGAGGCTCCATTACAGCATCCCGGGCGCTGCCAGCGGCCGAGGACCAGACAGAAAAGGCATTGACTACTCAGGCTGTTCAAAACCGCTCGCTGCTGGCACAGCCAACTCGTGTGGCATCCAGACAGCGAGCTGGACTTCTCAGCAGCTGCTGTACATGGAGGTTGGGGATGGAAGGGAGAGGAAATACAGGCACCTTTTTTTAAACTCCAATGAAAGGAAGCTGTTTTTAAAACCAAAACCAAAAAAAAAAAAACCACCAACCAACCACAAAAAACGACACACCTTGTTATTTTTTAAAAAAATGCATCAGAAATTTACTGGGAAATCTGTATTGCCTGCTCTTCAGTTAAATGGCTCCCGTCTTGTCATCAGCTCCTGGAGCTTGGTTTATCAGAAGACCTGTGCCTCTGGAGAACAATTGCTTTCCTACTAATGCCCGCAGGCTCCCTGCCAGGGAGCTGTGCTCTCCATCAGTTTTTGACAATCTGTGTCCCCTTTGATGCTTTGGGTCTTCTTTTTTTCCTCCCTTTCCTGAGCTTCAGCCTGACATTTGCTCTCCAGGATTAGGAGGTTGTCATCTTCATCAATCTGGGAGAAGGGTTTTCACCCGAGTCTCCAAGCCCAGCTGCTGAAGCATTACAATTGCTCATGAAGGGACGCCGGGAGCTTTTAAGGTTCACTGCAGTTGATGGGATGTGCCAGGCAGACAACCAAGAACACTGAGAGACCCAGCTGTGAAGCCCACTCTCCACGTACTCTAGCCCATGTGCCAGGGTCTCCTTAGACCACAGAGTCACAGAATGGTTTGGGTTGGAAGGGACCTTAAAGCCCATCCAGTGCCACCCCCTGCCACACCAGGTTGCTCCAAGCCCCCTCCAACCTGGCCTTGAACCCCTCCAGGGATGGGGCAGCCACAGCTTCTCTGGGCAACCTGGGCCAGGCTCTCACCACGCTGTCAACCAGCCAGCCACTGGGGCAAACAAAATGTCTTTGCAGCTGAAGTCCAGCGAGCAGCATCACAGCTCTCTTTTGGGGGAGGGCTGAGGCTTGGCAGGTCCCAACCTTTGAGAAATCAATTTTCCATACTTTTTTTTTTTTTTTTCCCTTTTACGAAGAGAATTTCAAAGTCTAGGTGCATCTTCCTCTGCTTTCCAGCATGGCCGAGGCCGCCTGCCACGCTCCCCTGTAAATCAGCACCCCTGTTATCGCTGCGGAGGCGCAGAGTCACCACGGCAGAGGCATAAAGCAGACAGATTGGGGTTAGCCCTGGCTGCAGTGGCTAAGTGGACTGACGGATGCTTTTAATAACCACAAATGCTATTCTTGGTGCTGATGATTTAACAGTTATCGTAAGATACAGAAGGAATTAAAATGAATCTAAGCAGAGGACTTACTTTTCATCCGCGCCCGCCCGCTGCCCGCTGCCTTGGCTCTGGCTCAGGCTGTTCCCGCAGGGAGACACCGCTGCCTTTCAGCAAAGAACCAGAACCCACAATGGCTGGATTTAACAGCTGGAATATTGCAGTCTTCTTTCGGCACGTGGCCATCCAAGGTCACTGAAAAACATTGCAAGGTTTTACATTTTGATTTTCCTCTTGGCCTAGAATAAAACCTCTTTATTTCAGAAGCAAATGACACAGCACCCAGGCTGAGCTAACTTATGTTGTTAGTTACTTGGTTAAAATGCATTTTTTTAGTAAGTCTATTTGAGTACATGTGATTTTTTTCACACACACATGGGTTGCAGTGTTTTAAGGCCAATCATGAATGGTGGAGTAGCCCCTCTCCAGGTTTGGGTGAAAAACACAGGGACACCATCCTCTTTAGGCAAGACTGGACCATCCCAGAGCCAGAGCCCCAGCCATGATTCCAGCCTTCCTGGATGGAACTCCCAGACCTCAGTGTTAGCAATTGGGGTCTCCATAAAGATCTTTTAAGGCAGCAGAAATCCTTGCACTGAAAAGTTTCAAGAGAGCAGAGACATTGGGTTTTAGGAATCTATGAAATTTTAATGGTTTTTTTTCCACCAGTTTCAAACAGCATGGGTCCAGTAAATCTATTTCTACTCATGCTCTGAGCACTGCAGAAATATCCATAAGGCCCTTGTCTAGGTGGCTAATGGTGCAGGTTTTTAAGCAAGAACAACCCAAAAAATGAAGCAGGGGCCACAGAATCAAGAAATTAACAGCCTTCCAGTACCTACAGGAGAGATGGGGAGGGACTCTTTGTCAGGGAGTGGGCTGATAGGATGAGGGGGAACTGTTTTAAACTGGAAGAGGAGAGATTTGGATGGCTACACGCACTAAACCTACAAGTTCCCAGGGCAAGTCAGGCAACAAAAGGTTCATTAAAAAAAAGTGGGTTAAAAGGTCACCTTTTTGCTTTGCGTAGGTGGCTGGAATGGGCAGGGAGAACCCAGCTGCCAGGCATTTACTATTGTATTTTTCATTGCTCTCCAATAATTTGAATTTTTTGCATTCATTAAATCAGCATTATCAATTCTCAACATTACCGCTTGCCTCATTTCCTCTCTCATACAAGATCTCAATTTATTCCATTCAAATCCTCAGAGACAGCTTCCCGTCTCCCTGTTCTCACCCTCTTGAATGTTTAACTCTTCTCCCGGCACCCCCCAAACCTCCCAAGGAGCAGGGGTCACAAAATTTGTTGCCCTGGGGCTCCCCAGCCCTCACATCTCAGAATGGGGAAGGAACAGCTCATTTCTCCACTTTCCTTCTCCTCCCGGGTGAACTTCTCCACCTCTGCCCTCTCTCCCTGGCTTAGGCACCAAGTTGATCTCTCAGATCTTTAAAAAGGGGAGTCAAGTTCTTGAACAGCCGGTGGACGCAGCCCCCCCTCCCCTCCACTGGGATGTTTTGCCATTGTCTGTTTTGAAAGAGAAGGGAAATTGTGTTTGGAACATTGAAAGCATCTTAAAAATGAGGTGACATTGTCGCTGCTGGTGCTTCCATGGCAACCTGCATTTGTTTCTCAGAGCCGTTTCATAATAATTAATACACCACTTCCATTCACGTGGCCCGTGCTCAGAGTGCACGGCCCGGCCCCCGCTGGGACTTTCCTGGGTGGCATGAAGTATTTCCACCAAAGAACCAGAAGAAGGAATTTTTCTGGTGTGTTGTGGCCACGGGGAGAAAGCAGTGACACACAGAGAGATCCGATCAGCCCTTTGCTAACCCAGCGAGCGGGAGAACGTTTGCTGACAGCAGCTGGGCAGAGCCCGTAATGACATGGATGTCCCTCCCATAATGACATCCCTCCCATAATGACATCCCTCCCAGGGGATGACAGGGCACCCAGAGAAGCCCCGGGTCCTGTTGATCACACCAGGACAGAGCAAGGCAGGGCTTGTTATTACACAATCACAGCAGCAAATCCAGGACTCTCCTCTTCCCCCACTGGCAAACACAAGCTGCCCGACCTCGCCACGCCGTGTGAGGTGGCCAGACATGGCCAAAAGCGAGGGAATTCAGGGAATTGCACCAGGAAAAGCCTTAGGCACAGAGAACTCAGGTATCCTGCATTCCCTGCCTGCTGTGGGCTCCGGGGGAGTGTTCAGCTGAACGTGGGAGGGCGCGGGGGGAGAAGCGGATCAAAGACGCGGTTGCCCACCGGAGCAGAAATAAAGACAAAGCTGTGAGCGGAGCCTGCGGGCATCCTGCCTCTGGGCTGCCATCCTGCCTCTGGGCTGCCATCCTGCCCGATCCCACGCACGAAGCAGCAGGCTCTCAGCCAGCAGAACCCAGATAGGGCTTGCCAAAGAAAATTCAGGTGCCACAAGCTGCGGCGAGGAAAGATGTGGTAGGTGCTACTACAGACTCTTAGCTCCAGCAGGAGCCGAGGGGGTTTCCTGCTCCAGCGACTCCAGCCTTTCAAGGGATGCATAAAAGTGAGGAGTTGGACCCAATATAGCTATCAAATACCCAATGGCACTGTCGCGGGAGGAGGAGGGTGAGCCCCAGGGTCCTGGCTGAACTCCAATCTAGATAATTAACGTTCTGCCAACCTTCATTCTTTCTGCAAGCTTCAATTGGATACGGGATTTGGAGGCTTTTCTCTGCCGAGATGTATTTCTGGCCCTTTTTCCTGCTGACTAGACTCTTTAAAAAACCCCCAAAAGCCAGAACTCCACCAACCCTCCATGTGCAGCCTGGCCCCCACCCCACCGCCATCAGTCTGGGAAGGAATCACCATCTTCATAGGCTCTGAAATGCACTTGTCTATGGGGTCTGGGTCTCTCTCTGTCATTTGCTGTCCACATCCTTCCATAAACAAGAGGCTCTGCCACACAGAGCTTAGAAATACCCACCTCCTCCAGGGCTAGAATCCTGACAGCCTTCCCCAGACACTGTAGAGATCCACGAGTGCCGGACATTCCTGAGGAGCCCGGCATCGCAGACGCGCGAGCCAAGAACTCTGCTCTCCCTTGTTGACCTTTCTCCTGCTGAGTGAAAACGCTGGAAGGGGGGATATTAAGTGATCAACAGCAAGCACAAATTAAGGTAGCGAAAGGGAGAGACCTCTCGCTGGAGCTGTGCCTCGGTATCATTTAAACAGGCTTGAGAGGCTTAATTGTAGGCTCTGGCAGAGCAGAGACAGGCTGCTTCACCCCACGCTCCTGTAGTCACAGCTACGAGCAGGAACTGCCCCAGCTCCCGGAGCCACACGGTCATTCACCGCCTGGAAGTGCTGCTCTAACTGAAACATTCCCATGTCCCTGTGAATTATAGTGAAAAGGCGGCTGATAAATCTCAATTGGCTGAATATACAAAACCCCTGAAGTCCCAGACAGTGTGTGTTTGTTTTCTCGCTGCCGCGGCTCCTTGTTTTCTCGCTGCTGTGGCTCCTGTTGTCAGAATCTATCAGGAGATTTCTCTCTGTGTTTCCTATGCTGGGAGCACGTGCAGCTCGGATTCTGCTCGAATCCTCTTTTATCAGCTCAATTTGAAGTGGCAAAGCAAGGGGCCAAAATCCCAGGAGACAGGAACTGTTCCTTGGAGCCTGCCCATGGACATCCAAGAGGTTAATGAAGAGATCCCCAAAGTTGCAACAATTGCATGGACAGTCCATGAAGCGCAAGAGCTTCCCTATATCAAATGGTCAGAATTATTTCAGTTCTCTCCCACCTGACGATCTCTCACGACCTTTTATCAGACCCACAGGGCTTCTCCTGGTGCTACGTGTCACAGGAGACATCTCAGATGTCCTCATCCTCTTCCTCCTGGGGAACAGTGTTTTCACAGCAGACGCTTCCAAAGCCCTTGTTGGTTCTGAAAGATAAAGCAGAAGCTTTTATTGCTTCATGTCAGCAACCACCCTTTCCAACTCAGCTTTTACATCCTGACTGCCTTGTTTGCTATAAAGAAGGTTATTTCATTGTGTCTTTTCTTTCACTTGAGGTGTAGCTGCACCAAAGAGCTGCTCCCCTCCTTTTCACTTCTGATTGTTCACCTCTGGCAGAGATTCACCTCCTGATAGTCCTCCTCTTACTACGCTTCCCTTTGCCAAACACTGGTTTCATCCCTCAGATGAAGCAATGAACTCAGGAGTGTCTACAGGGACCTGCAACATTATTAATGCCTAAACCCCAGCAGCTACACACAATACTTTACTTGTTTTGTTTTGAATTCTAAAGTTAAACATCCGCTCTCCTAACAACTACAGAACTTGGCAGCTCCGTGACAACGCCCTTCCTACAAGGCTCTCGAGGGTTTTTCTCAAGGTTGTATGTTACCATCCTCATTTTAAATAGGGGGAAAAAAAAAAAAAGTTCAAAGCACAGGTTAAATGCTTTGCCCGAAACCACGAAGAAAATGAGTGGCAGGGTTGGGAAAAATGGAGGTCTGCTCCCACCCTTAGCACTACCAACCATCGTTTCAGGAAAATCAAAATGTTAAGCCAGATTCTTGATGTCCTTTCCAATTAACTGTGAGTACAGGGAAATAGTCAAAGAGCAGGATTCAGCAGTGAAACACTGTCACAAGCTCTGGGTAGCCTGCAGTTAACTTGCCCCTGCGAGACGGGATCAGAGAGGCTCAGCAGTGTGCCTTAGACCTGGAATTAATAGAGAAGATCATTCTTCAGCCAGAGCAACGGGATGCCCATCTCTTCTGGGGAAGATCCCCGCTGGTGCCGTTCGGTTCAATTACACCTGAAGATGCCTGAAGGGCAACTGCACACAGAGCTTTCGGGATGACACCTGCCAAGCTGAGGTTTCGCAGCACAGATCAGTAGACACTTGTGATTGCATGTCATTTCAGCGAAGGGTGTAAAACCAGCATCTGCTCATTTCCTTTGCATGTCTGCCCTGTGTTAATCGAGCTCTCAGGAAACTCTGCACCCCAGCTCTACGGGCTGCAAAACTCTACAACCACCTCAGCCTGAGCTTCATTTTCAGGTGGGGATGCGGAACGAGGCGCCCGTGCCTCATTCTAGGAAGCACAGTCACAGACATAATTGCTCCCACTTAATTAAAAAGGGTGACCTTTTGGGTTGTGGCAGTCCTATGGCAAAACAGCTCTTCCTCCAAGCTCATTGTTTAGGAGGATTGGGTGGAGTGTAGCAGAGAGCACCAGTGCATATCATCAGGAGAAGGTAATTGCGCTTTCACCTGCTATTACAGAGACAGGTTTTCTACTCAGGCTTGCAGATGACCTTCTCCAATCAAACATTAACTTTGCAGCAAACAATCATTAGGGAGCATTTGCAGGCTTTAATAATTAACGCTTTTATTAATCCACTGACTCCACTTCAAGCAACAGGTCTCTCCAAAATTAATTCTGTTGCCACTGAGAGGAGAAAGAAATGAATACCATTTCAAGGCAGAGAAGGAAGAAGGTATTTAGATTCCACTGCACTTTCTAAAGGTACTGGACCTGCTCCTGGAACTGTAATTATGCAGCTTATTAACTGAACTGCCAAACATAAGGCTAAGTAATTTTCAAAGCCCGGACTTTGAGAAATAGTATTACTGGCAGCCATGCAATCCAAAATCCAATCAAGAAAGACCACAAACTTTCAACAGCCTGAAACTCCATCAGCTGCTTATTGGCTGCAAAAAAAGCAAGGGAAATGAGGAACAAGGTCCAGCTTAGTGAATTACCTCCTTTAGAATAAAGGACCTGCTTCTCCAAAGAGCCAAGCAATGGGTGGAGGGAGATGTATGTCTTCGGAGCTGCGCTGCAGAGAAAGCCCAGCTGGGAGGGAATAACTTTTATCTGTCAAGCGAGATATCTCAGCTCAGTGATTGCTCTGGCTTGTGGGACTTTGCAGTTGTGCCGAGAGCACCAGGAATTTTAAAGGTCAAAACAAAAGCAAGATGCACCCCGAAGCGTGCTGTTGCTTAGCTGCCAGCGATGGTTTCGAATCCCCATCCAATAGCTCTTTTAAGGGCTATCACAGAACAAATAAAGTTGCTGTTTCACAAGCTTAGTGGGGAATCAACCAGATCAGATACACAAACTGGGAAGAACTCAATGGTATTTCTTACTTTTGCTTCCTTGGATCATCATCTACTCGAGAGCAGGGAGGGCACATGGCAGTCACAACTGAAATACGAAGAAATTGCAAAGTTAAACTCAGCAAAGAGCAGAAGTGAATCAAAAAGAGGTTGTTAATGTAACTACTATTAAACACACAATGCTGGAAAAATTCAGGAGGAAGTGCTGAGAAAATTCTGCTGTTTAATCCTACTCCCTCCTATGTCTTCCCATTATCTCTCCAGATCAGTTTCTATGGGGCAAGAAGCTGCCTCACCATTTTTCAATTAAAAACCCTCCTTTTTACAGCAAGTCACAGCAACAGGGCTGGGAGCAGAACCTGGTTTTGCTCAGGGCTTTGCAGAGCTCTGCTTGAACCACCAGATAATGGGCCCTTTTTGAGTGGTCGGGTACATGCAGGATAATTGCAGAGGCTCCCTCTGCAGTGAATAACTCTTGCTTTTGTGTTTGAATACTTGAGGAGGATTTTGACTTTCTAAGTATTGCTGCCATTTAGAAACGCAGCAGGAAAATCAGCCCGTTAACGCGTTACGTCGGGCCATAAAACGTAGTAAAACTCATGGTTTCAATTCCTCCAGCTTCTCCCCTGTCAATGCCTAAGTGGGGGTCCTGCTGTTTACCACCGCGTTACTACATTTCCCTCCTTTTTTCTTCAGCTATGGTAAATCAGAAACAAATTAAAAAGAGAGGGACCAGAAGATATCAGACTCTTTTGTTAAAAATATGCATATATTTAAGTTTTCCTTTTATTGTTACTAAAGTTTTGCTGTTGTGGGCAAGATAAGACAGGGGGAAGCCAAATATTTTACGAAATATCTGCCAGAGAAATTCATACCTGGAAACTATTACCTGCAGCCTCGGCATTCCGGCGTGTCCGAGCCCAGCGAAGTTCCCCCCAGAAATACTGAGCATTTTAATAGCGCTCTAAACTTTTAAAGCGGCAATAAATGTGGAGCAAGCTTTAAAATATTTCCCTGAGAAGCCAAGAAACAAAAATCCCATTTTACAGATGGGTAAGCAAGTCGAGAGAAGTTAAATGATTTCCTCCATACTCATCACGAGGAAGACGGTGTTAAAGTTACAACTCAAAATCGGCCGTGACCCTCTAGAGCCCAACATGCAGAATAAAGTATTTATAGCAAATCAGAGCAGATTTGATGCTTCCAAAGCAAAGCATGAACAGCAAGACTGCTGTCGGAAAAGGAATAATGTTAATTTGTCATCAGCTGAGCTTTGTTTTAACAAGAACAACTTGGTTTTAAACAGGCTTTAACAGAAAGTAGTTGCAGGAACACACTAACCTGCAGCACCTGCAGTCCCGTGGATGTGGGTCTCCTCGTTAATTATAAAGCCTAAGAAGACTCGACCTTGACTTAGGGCTCTTCCTGCAGCAGCTAATGGTCTCCCCCTCCTCAACTGCCTCTTTTCTCAAAGGTTGAAGGAGCTTGTGTTACTGATTTGCTGCCAAATTTAACTGAAATTAGCAAACTGACTTCAGCTGAAGCAGAGAGACAAACACCCAGCCTTTTACTTATCTTTCCATATGAACATCAGGTAAAAGAGAGTGGGAAACATACTTTCAAATTTCTGTATTAGAGCCACAAAATAAGGAGTTTCAGGCTCTATCAGTCTGCACCTGACTACAGTGCAGTTACTGGCACTCAGAAATATATATTAAAAAGATTACCTATAATGTATAGATTTTTTTTTTTTTTATGTAATGGCAAAACATAGGCGAATAATACTCAACGAAATTCAGCAAATTCAAAGGGACACTTGGAAAAAATATGTCCTTGTGAAACATTAAAGGGATCATTTGTACCTGGTCAGCCAGGTGCCCACTGATGGAAAGAGCCTGAAGCTCTCTGCTGCAAGCGGGTTTGGAAAGTTGTGCTAATGAGATGTAAAAATGCCATTACGAAAGGGCAGGTCCATTTTTATACTCTGCACTCACTTGATATACTGACTCCTTGGAGCAGAGGACATGAATCTTTACATGTAGCAGCAGTTTAAGCCCCCAATTGCTGGGTCTTATTCAAGTTACCAGCTCTGCCAAGGGCTTGAACTTGCCGAAATGAGTTTTGCAAGGAGCTCGGCTTCCATCTGGGCACCGGGATCTGCACGGAGTTCCTCGGCAAACCCGGCCCCAGCAGAGCGGTCGCTGAGGTGGGGAAGCAAACCCAGCGTCCTTGCGTCCTGCTAGCTGAGTCGTGGAGCAGGAACGCTGCCCTGATGCTGCTTTGATTGATTTCTCCCTCTTCTGCAAGTCCACGCAGGCTCTGAGCACCTCAGGACAAAAAGCCCCCTCCTTGTCTCTCTACCTATAACACCAGGCACAGATGCTCTGAGTTCGGTCCAGACTTGTAAGCGCTTTTTATAGATTACTACTGTAAGTAATAAAAAAATTAAAAAAAAAGAGTAAAAATAACTAAATGGAACGGGGAGAAGGGGGGAAAAAGGGAAAGAAAATTTTTCGAGATATAGAATCATTCAGGTTGGAAAAGACCCTTGGGATCAACAAGTCCAACCATCAACCCTACTCTACAAAGTTCTCCTCTACACCATATCCCCCAACACCACATCTAAATGACTCTTAAACTCATCCAGGGATGGTGACTCAACCACCCCCCTGGGCAGCCTATTGCAATGTCTGACCACTCTTTCTGTGAAGAATTGTTTCCTAATGTCCAGTCTAAACCTACCCTGTTGCAGCTTGAAGCCATTCCCTCTTGTTCTATCGCTAATTACCTGGGAGAAGGGACCAGCACCAACCTCTCTACAGTGTCCTTTCAAGCAGTTGTAGAGAGTGATGAGGTCTCCCCTCAGCCTCCTCTTCCTCAAACTAAACAGCCCCAGCTCCTTCAATTGCATTTCGTAAGATTTGTTCTCCAGGCCCCAAATTCATTCCATAATCCTCCTCAATGGAAAAGAACAACCTCTTACCCCCCGGCAGCAGGGTCCTGCTGTGCAGTGTGGGGCGACGCAGCCGACAAGGAGACAAAGCCAAAGGGTTTAAAGGAGGCAGCGTGGAGAACTGCATTGAAATTAGGAGGCCAAAGGAATGAGCTAATGAAGGTCAACTCCACAACAACAGGGTGGTAATAGGGCATGTTACAGCACCGGTGTGGTTTCTCCCCACCCCACGTTAAAATTTGGTATAAGGTGTTTGTCTAAGGTTAAAAAAGGGTATGTGTAAATATGGAGAATTTTAACGTAGTGACCTCTGATGCTGGGCATCTGTATTATAAATTGAATTTTAAAGAGAAGAATTATTCTCAACAGAAATCTAAACCAGCTCCTACACACAAGTCAAGATACATACCCCTTTGCAAACAGAGGAGAAGTTCAGCAACTTGTTTTTAGCCCTAAGAGTCAGATATTGGATCAGACACTAGACTTTGATCCAGGGCTAAATGTCTTTTGCCTGCATTTCTAAACCATACCTTTCTTTTATGGAAGGAGACAGTTTGCATATTGATTATATTTTATTATCACACAAATCCATGTACTTGAAATCTCTGGCCTTCCCAAGATGAATTTCCTATTCTTTCACGTAACAGAAAGGCTATGAAATAACATTCAGATGCCTGTTGAAAAAGAAATGGAATTTTTCCCAGTATTTTGGTGACGGAGTGATGATGATTTGCTCTCGAGCAGGGCCAGGCTCACTCCAGGTGCCCTGGGCCCTCTCGTGGCTGCTTTGGAGAGGACACAAAGTACTTTGCCTTTCAGCAAGTTCTCACTTCCAGAAAACTCCCAAGACATGTTCTCTTTGGGCTCTCCAGATCACAAATATTTTCATTATAATGGAAAACTGCACCATCAACCACAATATTTCATTTCAGCACCAAATTTGCTTGGCATTTAGGGCTACTGGATTTTTTTCTTTTGCTTCAAGCTAATTGCCAACAAAAGACTACTTCTATTATTTTTAGGCCATCCATCAAAAAAGTTCAATATTTTAAAAGTTAAGTCTTTAAGGATGGCATATGATTAGGCTTCTGTAAGATGTGGGGTCCTCCAAAGAGCCCCAGGGGCTCTGCAGGCAGAAATATATTCCCACGCGTAGAGATGCACCCTATATAATCACTTCCCTTTGCTTTTTGATACCTGGGACTAAAAGTAGATGAAGCATAACTATTCTCAAGATAAAAATTGTTTGCAATTATTCTATATGCCAGTTACTTCATAGAGAGGCCTAAGAAAAAAAAAATCAGCAACTCTAAGCCTATTTAAAAAAAAGAAATTATAGATAAACAGATGGTTTTAAGTGACAATACACCTGAAGAGGTTACAAAAAATAGAGAGACTGCCTAAAAAGATCATCAAGAGACCAAATTGTTTAGTCAAGGTTAATGAAAGTTAGGATATAGTGGCAAACGCATGAGGAAACAGATTAGATTAAGTGAGCAATTATGGAGATAAAGATTGTAAAACGCCGGTTATTTCAATCTTGTAAGAATCCCTTGGTTTTAGCACCGTCTTAAATTGTCTTTAAAATGCTTGTCATGCATTTTGCATACAGAATGTTTCGATCAGGCTTTGAACAGAATGGCTTGAAAGCAAAGGATAAGAAGATACACCTGAAGCTGTCACCTGGTTTCTGATCAGGGTCCTGCATCCCAGCTGGGTTTGTCAGGAAAAGGAAATTGCGAAGCTTTGGGGTAGAGCAAGAAAAGCTGCATTTCCCCACCAAAACCTGGACTGCTCCTGGAGCCCTTCCAGAAACGTAAAGCGAGCAGGCTATGCTGTCACTAAGTGCCACTATTATTTTATTATTGTGCAGCCATTATTGTTCATACCAGCTAAATTTTGATGGGAAATAATTTCTTGTTAATTACATAAGACACACAATGTAAAGGTTTTCATTGTCAGCAGTAAACCCCCAGTATTTTCTGAACCTGACAATGTGGCTCTGCAACAGCATAATTACCACTCAGGGGGATTACAGGTAAACGAGCCACTTGCATTTGAACTTGATTGAAATAAATTCTTGCCCTTTTTTCTGCCTGTTCCCCTTTATTAGGAATGCTTTAGTCAAATGGCTGTGTATTATTTTAGTGCATCATAGAAGCTGATACAATTAAGACAGTGTGGCATCACAGATTTCATTTTCATAATCTATTATTATGGATTAACTCACTAAAGGTTTTTTCTGACCTTGACTTTTTCCAAATTGGAATACAAGAAAAGGAAGTGTCCGGTAGTAACGAAACATCCCCCAACACACACTGACTCCTGCGTGAGTATTTAATAACCATTGAGCTTATGACTAAGACTTTTAAGTTTAAAAAAAAATCCCAGAAACCAAAAAACCCAACAACTTACTGCTGCAGATGATCAAGGGGCTGCACTAGAGCGGTGCTTAGTGCTGTGGGACACACCTGTCTGGAGGAGGTGAAATGCAGACTGTGTACTTTGGGTTGGGCTCTTTCCTCTCTCAGATGCTAGTCTCAGGCCAATGTTATTCCCAATAGCAGGCACTACTGGTAAAAGAAAAGGGTTACACTTGTTTTCTATCAAATACTATTGGAATGAGTCTGATTTTTGCTATCAAGTGCAAAAAATTCCATCTGTTGCATGGGAATATCATCAATAGCAGCACATTCGGAGCAGCCAGCTCCTGGCCACAGTAACAGCAGGCTCAGGAAATGCCACAAGGAACGTTTCTTTTGGTCTAAGAACCCATCTTGGAGCCAGTTGCTCTCGTGTACGATCCCAGTGTGCTTAAGGCAATTCAGCTTCCAAATGGGATTTAACAATTAAGGAAGAAAAAGGAAAAACAAACCACAAGTTTGTTCTGCTTAAAGGCTTTAGAGGAAACTGCTCCTTTGAGGTAGATGGACCTTCCCCTGCTTTCCTGCTCCGCCGTCGGTCTCTCCAGCTTCCTTTCCTCCTGGTCACAGAGGACATTTCAGTCAAAGCCACAATTTTTAACTTTGTGGGAGTTATTTGGTGAAGGAAGACTGAGTTCAGCCCATGCATTTAAGCCCTCCCTTCCCCATCACTACGAAATAGGCTAAGAGAGGGGAGCTAGTTCATCTTAGGATACTTATAGAATAGATCCTATGAATAAAGGAGCTTTTAGTTAAATATTAAAAATAAAATTACGTACTGCTTTCCGCTCTACTTAAAATTTTAGTGAGGATAAACCCTGAGGTGCTCAAACCCATTATATATAAGCCCTGTCTTTCCATTACCTTTTTTTTTTTTCCTAGACTTATGCTGGCTGGAAAAAGTTCTGGACACTTCAGTGTTTCTTTGGCAGATCTCTCTAGAGTATTTATTCCGCAGTAATATTTCAAAATTGACTGTAGAAAAAACAAAATATCCTGGGTGACCCTTCTGCAGTCTTACCTTCTTAAATTCCCCATATATTAATCTTGCAAGTACAATTTATGATGAGTCATTAAGATATTTTCCATTTCAGACATTTAAATATTTAAAGATCCAGAGGCTGGGTTAAGATTTGAGTGCTTAAATCATCTCCTTCCACTTGCTCCACTTACCCTTCAGAGCAGACCAGTGCCTGCAAATACTTTCACCTTTCCTAAAGGAATATATCCATTTGAAGCCAGGAGGGTACTAGAGAACACAACTTATGCTGCACTGCAACGTGACCTGTTAAAACTGCAAACTTATCTATGATATATTTGGAATTTTTCCTTTTAGGGTGGGAAATGATCTATGTTTGTGTCAGACCGGCAGTGGTTTGAAAAGAAGGGAAAAAAACATAAAATAAAAATCAATGTGTCTTGAGGGAACTGGGAGGTTCTGGCAGTGCTTGCAGCAGAATCACAGAATAGTTGAAGTTGGAATTTCTTGGTACCTGAAAAATTTTACCCGGAGGGTCCAACTGCTGTGGGTTGAAGTAGAAGTTGGAATAGATGCAGTCAGAGAAAAACATCCGTGTCAGGCCCAGCTACGGCACTAACCGAAGGAAAAGGTGCACAAACCAGCTCATTTACCCGGAATACAACTGCAGGATTCCCAATAAAAAGATTTTACAACAAGAACTGTGGCCGCTGTGAGAATTAAGCAGATACTGAAAACCAAGGACAAGTTGTTCATTCTTTTTGTGTAGACAAGACAAAGCTTAAACCTCCAGATTATCCATCTTGGCTTTGCTTTTGCTGAAGGAGAATGGCTGGAAAGGAACAAAAGCTGAACTTACAGATATAATTTTACAATTCTCAAGAAATTTACCTTTTTTTTTTTTTTTTAGAGCCCACAGAGAGGGTAACTTGAGTAACTTGAATACAAAAATCATCTGTTTTTCCTTGAAGTGAAATTCTGTTGCAAAAGAGAAGACTTACCTGGAATAACAGCGCTCTTTAGTCAAACTGTGTTCTTTATACCAGGCTAAATCAGGTCAGTTAAAAAGGCAAAAAAAATAATAATTATTGGTTATTCTTTTTAATCTGCAAGAAAATGTTTATTCTTTGTAAACCCCACAGAAAAAAAGAATGCAGCCAAGACCAAGTATTGAACGAAAATTGTGCCAAAGTAGGCAGCAAAATGGGGGAACCTCAACACAAAAAGTCAGTGACAATATTTCATGTTTTGCACAAAGATGAAAAACCTATGACATTTCTGAGTAACACTTTCATGGTGACAATTACACAAGATGATTCAAAAATGCAAATGACAGCAACATGCACACCTGGCTAAAGCTAGAAGTTTTCTCCCAAAAGAATATCTGTGATTAAAATGATGAAACTTTAATACTTCTATTGACTTGTGTGTCCTACTTCATATTTTTTTTTTTCAATGAGGCATCCATGCCAATTACCATGAAACTTTTTTTAAAAATCCTTTTCTTTTAAGAAGAACTTTGTCCTTCCAGAGTCCACTGTATGTTTGCAAATCATAATCTTGGGTTTATAATTCCGCTAATTTCCAAGACAATTTTGCTTCCCACCCTGCCAATCCCCACCCTCAAAAAACTCTGAGCCCCTTCAGAAGTCGCCAGTACAAACACCTTCTCTCAATGTATAATATACATTTTTAACTTGAACCTTTGTGCAATTGATGAGTTTCCTTTAAAACTCTTTTAAAACTCCTTGGCACAACAGCTGAAAGATATTCAGCTCCATTTCAACTGTCAAACACAAGGTGATATAAAGGGTAAATCACAGTTGACTAAAATAAAAAAAGAAAACCCAGAACTGCAGCTTTTATTAGCCAGCTTTACAGTCTCTTGTATACAGTACATTGCACAGTTCCGCCTTCACAATAACGCTTCCTGGATTAATATTGTGCCTTCCACGATGCAGTATAATCAAGGCAAGTTACAGAACACTGCTGAGTTTATATCAAAATAAACAGAAGATGTAACCTTGGTTTATAATGAACATCCAAATTACCATGTACAATTTGCAGTAGACTCTGTAATGAGCTTGATATATAAGCTAGATGACAGTGAAGGGGGAAAAAATAGTTTAAACTATCAAGTTTCCTCTTGAAATGTCTTTTCCCAAGGCACTGTGAACAAGACTGTTAGCAATTCTCAATGACTAAAAACACCAATGGGAATATAAATATTTCACACAACAACCACCGTCACATCATCTATTCTCTTAATTCTTTCCCTTAAACAACGCCCCTGAAATTTGTTTGGTCCTTTGAGGGGTAATCAAATTATCTTCTGCAACATCACATATTTGTATTTAATACATCTATAAATCAAAGCTTTGTTAGATTATTTAACCCTTTCGCTGTAAAAACTAAAGGTTTTTTTCCTCACTATTTCTCAATGAATCTGTAAATTCAACTTGATCATTAAAAAAAAAAAAAGGGAAAGAAAGGGTTCAAAATCAAGCAAAGCCCTGTATTTTTTCAAGAGGAAACCATGCAAGAGTACATAAAAAGGCAAAATTGGCTACTTGAAAACCAAGAATTGTTTTTAATGCATTGGCCAAGGAAAATAAATTGCAAAGTTCTGTGAGGTTTTCTAAAAATTTACAAGAAAAACCAATGGGTAGTTCTAGTCAATCCAGATGTTCTTTTATCCTGTTTTAAATGACAACGAATACAGTCTCACACGATACAATTTCATCTTGACTGCAAGAGACACTCCTGTGTGATGCCTTCAGCATGACAAAATTACTGGGAAAAAAAAAAAAAGAAAAAAAAAAAAAAACAAAAAAAAGAAAATTGGCATTCATTTCTTCAGGGGCTGATAAACAGAGGCATTGGGGTCAAGTCCAGAAGGGCTGGTCTCCACAAATTTGGAAGAATAATGTGGGGAAACAGGACTCAGAGTGCTGGTGGCTGCAGTGTACGTTATGCTGGGCATTACTGCCATAACTTCTGCAATCTTCTGTTTTAGGTCCTTGATTTCCTGATCTTTTTGAATGATTTGCCCTGAAAACATCAAATGACATCGCTTAGAAGCGGCAGCATGTTTTCACCCTCCACCTCTGACATAACATCAGCTACCACACTGACACAAACTGCTGGTTTGTGGTGAGGAACTGTGTTTAATCACCTCCATTACCACGTAACACAACCAGACGGAGCACTTCAAGTCCATTTTGCACCGTTTGGATTCCCAGCTGCATCGCACCAAATGATTATTTCTACGCCTCGACTTTTTTTCTGCACTTTTCCACTCCCATTTTACAAGTGTCTCACAAGAGCACAAGAGTTTGCTTATTAAATGGGGTATTTATTTTTTCCTAACCCCCCCTTTGCTCACACTCACAACATCACTACGACAATGTCTGAAACTATGTAAAGAGAAACACCGAGAAAATGAAACAAACAAAATATCTCACTCTAATTAATCTTCCTGCAACCAAGCAAACTTCTGCAAGGAAATGAAACAGGTGCTAAGTCAAAAGGTTATTTAATTTCGCTCTTAATTTCACCCAGCTGAACAAAGGACAGTCTGGGCAGGGTTTTATACTGGCTTCGTGCTCCCTCTGGTGGCTGCAACACCCGCCCAACACGGGCACCAGTGCCCACCAGTGGGAAGCTTCTAACAGGTTATTTCCCCCCCACCCCGCATTTAGGTTGTATTTACTTCAGGAGTAATGAAGCATCATTAGGATTCAAGGACAGGGGGTTAACAGATGGCAGCTCTTATTTTATCTTCTAGCTCTTTAAAAGAAGTTCTCCAGCTTTAAGGTAATGGTTTATAAAAATATAGGAGATAATAACGAATTTAACGCCCATCTTGGTTTTTATTGCCTTCAGTTCAGACTGAGATTAGCTCAGCTGATGAGCTGGGTTGCTCAGACTCACATTCACAAAGTTCTAAAAGACAAAAGCTGAGTGGAAGCCATAGCCCAACCTTAAATAAAAAGGTAGGATTTTCTTTCTGTCCTATTTTCCCAGTTTCAGCTCACTACACGGTGAATTAACTATCCCACATTACCTTGGGCAATCTCAAGCTGCCGTTTTGCATCTCCCAACGCAGAGAACAGATCCAGCTTGATCCTGGTCTCTGCACTCAGGCTGTTCTCTAAGTGCTGTGTTTTATCCTGCATGGCTGAAAGTGCTGACATTAACACCTCCGTATCCTTCTCGTTTTCCTTGTACTTCCGCAGTTCCTGTAGGAGTAATTAGGACAAATGTTATTCTCATCGACTTTACACATGAGATGCACGGAGAAGTCTTTCTCTTCCCCACAGCACACCACTGGGCCTGGTATTAATACTGTAAAATTAAAATGATGGTTAATTAAGGACACTGTAATATTACCTCCAGTAATTATACACAGCCATCATACAAGTGATTAAAGCCATATTGTACAATGTTTAATTACAGTGCGGTGAGCAAGTACTATTTACTCTGCTTCTCAACCTCCTCTCGTCTGTATCGAGACCCTCCACCCAGAAATGCTCCTCCCCAGCACTTCCCAGTCCTAGCACAGCAGCCACAGGGTTCCCTGCACCAAGCCCTGGGACAGCAAAACACTTCCCACAAGCAGGAATGGTTAGAATGGGAACAGATCTCATGCTCGACAGTTTAAAGGGAGACTGAGCAAACACGGCATTTTAAGCTAATTTCAATGGGCTGATGAGAGGGATTTCTTTATCTCAGAATATTTCCCAAGTTGAACCAAATTGTGCTGCAAACCCAGAAATTCAGAAGAGAGAAAAGGAGGGAGCAAGTTTTCCGCACCTCATGGCCGGGAAGTACATATTAACATTTTGACTGAGAAAAAAAGAAATACCATACTCACAAAAAAAAGTTCTATACTTTTAAATGAAGAAACAATACTACTACAGGGGAAATACTAATACTTGTAACAAAACGCTTTTCTAAAAGTTTGAAGATGCTAATAAAATTAAAGAGCTCAATTATAGCTGGGTTTCATTATTTGAAAGCCATACTCATATTCTCCATAGATAAACCACACTTGTTTTCAAGGGTTTGGTAAACCCGGGAACAACAAGGCTGCATATGTTTGTTGGAAACAAGTTCAAAATAACACCAGGTGGATTTTGAAGAGTGTCTAAAAAACCACGCAACATTAAAAAATATAAATTCATGCAAATTGTCAGTTGACAGTCGGAATAAGGTCAACTTCAACTCACACATTTGAGCTTTTAAACTCCAACATGCCAGACACTGTGTCTGCTGTGAGTCTACCCACAAGGTACTTTCAATATTCAAGCACTTTCATAAGAAAAAAAAATATAAAAAAAGTCTGGCCAGTTATTAAGGCTGCATTAAGTAAGCAATCTTACTTGTGAGCAATGAAATTTATAATGACACAGACCGACAACGAGCTCCTTACATTAGACAACAAATGGTGTTGAGGGGATTATATTCTCAGTCTACCCAGACCATTGGTTTGGGGGGAAAAAAATGTAATAATTTAAAAAACTGAATGGTGTGGAGCTGAGACTATTAACCTTTCTCATAGCCATGATCTTACAAAGCCTGATGCAAGACATGCAAGACAGACATCTGAAGAGCGTAATTCTTGAAGGTGTTGATTGCCTCTTATGCAGATCCACCAATTCCCCGGGGCTGAAAGCACCCATTGTGCTGCTCATCTAAGTCCCTGGCGCTTTCTCATTACCTGAACTTTCATTTCTAGTTCTCGTATCTGATCTTCTTTCAGCTTTATGTCAATTGTTAGCTTCTTGCACTCTGTCTCCAGCTCTCGGATACGATTTCGTAAAGTTTCGGTACATTCTCCTCTGCAGAGAAAACATGAAAAGAGAAGAAGATGAAATAAGAATGAGGTTGTCATTCCTGAACGGTTGATAATACGAAAATTAATATAAATATTGAAGGATAAAAAGAGGAAGCTAACTTTGTTCTTTTCAGCAAGATAATTTCCCTTATGGCAACAACGCAAAAAGCTGGGGAAAGTTATTCCTCAAGTATTAGGAAATTTGGAATATTTATGAAATATGGAGAACAGAAAAGCAGAAATAATTCTTTTTAGACACTTAGAGCATTGCAGATTAAAGTCATCCACACTTGTGCCGTGCTTTCATCTTGAAAAACCTCCCATCTATACACCTGGTGTTACTACAGAAACACCAGTGTGCTGAGCACTGGGAAGCACTGGCTGGAGCAGAAAACTTTCAAGATGCAAGATCAAGACAGCATTTTAGCCAACATCTTTGCATGAATCCTTGATTCAGAGGCCCCACATGAAAGGGGAGGTTCCGTTTTTTAAAGCGGACTGACCCATGGAGGGTACAACATCTCTTTTGGCACAATTAAGATTCAGCAGATAATTTAGAGCATTTTCATCCTTTACATCCTGTAAATGTAACGTATGTGGGTACTGGGACTCAGCCTCATGGAAGGAGATCTCCCAGTCCTCCCACTGCCTTAACGCAGATAAACCTCTTAATGCAAGTGTTAGAGACTACTCCATGTACAGAATAATCATCTCCAAATCCCCCCAAAACCACATTTCAGTAGTTTCAGTCATTTTCTGGAGCTGAGCCGGCTTCTGGGGCAGAACAAAGTACCTCGTAGCAGCAGCAAATGCGACAGCACGTGCAGCAGTTGCTTCTTCCAACTTCTTTCTTTTCTTTTCTTCCATTAATTGTTTTTCTACAAAGGCTCGTGCCTCCTGCTCTGCCTTTAGTTTCTTCTCCAACTGGCTGATCATCTGCTTGTCTTTTTGTTTCATTTGTACAGCATTGTGTAATCTGGAAGGTAACAGGTATGGGATTTAATGGGGGATTTCACTTACTTACTAAAAATAAATTGCTGTGAATGGTCCCAAAATGAGTCTTGCTGGATTTTCAGACAAGCGCCTCAAACTTTGTAGAGCCTCAACAGACTATTTCCCCTTTACCAGGCTACAGTCGTCAGCAACCACTCTGTACAAACACCTACTTGTTCTGCAGCAGTTCGTTTTCTTGCCGGAGCTGCCCAATTTCAGACCGAATTCCCCGCTCTGTGTTGGTCAGAGAACTGATCTGACTGCGTAGCTCCTGCTCGACCTGCCTGCTTGCTTGCAGGTCCGCCTTTAACTTTTTAATATCTTGTTCCAACCTAAGAAAGACAATTTGAAAAGTCAATTTCAACTTTATTTACCCAAAGGTTGGAGCACATTACATAAAAATAACCACAGTAATCATCATACCATCTGCCAAGCCCCCAGCCCCTTGATTCTTAAAATAATAGACTCTCAGAAATAATGTTTATCCTTGTTAAATAATAATAATGTTTTATGTAACTATACATATCTATCTATATATATCTATAGACACACTTCATAACCTCCCACAGGAATTTTGTTTTCCTCCATGCACTGCAGAGTTGTAAAACAAATCCTATGGAATTATATTTTTCCTCTTGGAGCAGAAGTGAAATGGATAAAGCTGAGAAGCTGTAAACAAGGAGAGATGCACATACAAATAAATTTGACTTTTCTCAACAAATTATGAGTTTCATTTGTTACTTAGAGCTGAGATATGGAGCATACTGCTGAATTCTCACCTAAATGTCTTTTTTCTTGAAGTACATGATGTGCATGTTGAATGAAGAGTATGTGTTAAGTCATCCACAGTTCAGGAGTCAGTAAATTTAGTTTTAATTGCTCCTGAACAGAGACCATCTGCTATACACTTAATTGTAGCTTTGGAAAGTTCTTGAAGACTCATGGAAGCTTATTAATTGAAAAAAATTTTCAACCAAAATTGGTTAAAGAAAACACAACTGTCTAAAGAGAGGCCCCCAGCCCACCTTAATTTTTTCCCCACGCTTTCAAAATAAGATTAGTTCTTAGAATTAAAACCACGTCATAGGTGAATAATCAAGCATTTTTGTGAGCACTGTTACATACTTATCTAAAGCCTCTCAGTCTTTTACACACAATCATCATTTGCTCCATCAGTTATTGGTTTAAAAGTTTTTAAATGTTCATAAAGAACATTATGGTTAAAGATGGTTTTATTTCCTAAAGTTCCATACGGAATTAACTGTAATTGAACATTAGGACTTGGGGAAAATCGTCACAAAAGCCAAAAAAACCTGCCCTTATTGACATTCACTAGCACAGATGAACAGTTATAACTTCTGAAAACCCCAAGCTCTTTGGGGCTTCAAATCTCACCCTAAAACACCGAGAGATGTAACAACAGGAGGAGTAAGAACATCCTGTGTGAATGAATCAAGAGGTTAAATGTGGAATCATCAAGCTTATGGAAATTCATAAAAGTAGATCTGTAAGAGGCTAAAACTGCACCAAAGGGCTCCACTGGGTAAATTAATGGCAAAAAGGGCAGACAGAGGAGCGTGGTCTGTAACACACTCATGTAACCCAAATACTCAGATTCCAACTTTCTACACCGATACTAAGCTGTTTTTCTAGTTATACTTGTACTGCCTTGCTGTTTATTATAGTATAAATCATGGTCAAATATACCTTTAAAAAGAAAAAAAAAAACAACCCCAACTTATACTTAGTAGGTAAATAGTAATAGTACAAAGCAAATACACAATTCAGTATTGAAGACCACCAATCAGTTCAACCCCTTGTACTCTGCTGTAGAAGGAAAAGAATTTTCAAACTTAACCAAATATTCATTCAACCATGTAACCACAACACACAAACCAAACCCAGAAACCACATCAGCAGACCCTAGTAGGTGTGTATTTTCACCGTGTTCAGTGTTTTAAGTGATGGAGTTGGACAGCCCTTGGGCGATGATATAACGTTTCAATTTACTGCTTCTTGGAAGATTAAATAAGTGTTTTAGGAAGCGAAAACATTAATTGAAAAGAGTAAGATACTGTAGGAAGCACTAACAGACTGTTGTACATTAACAGCTGATTGGGTTTGATATAGATTTTCAGTAATAGATGAAAAAATGGTTGGTAGGACAACATAAAGGAATACACATAAATCACACACACTTTACACTGACAACTATCCATAAATAATTTCAACATACATCTCTAAAATAAAGTGATAACTGTGAAAATAAGCCAGCTGTAAATAGCCTTTTCACTATAACTAAGACCATGTCAAACTTGCTCAAATAAGATATACCAGGATTTATTTTGGGTATTTACTATTCCAGGAAAAGAAATGCTGATCAGGTAAAGCCCAAATAAATCAGAGGTGCTGGCACAGGACAAGCTGAATTTGTATTTTTGGCAAGAGAATATTGACATTAGTTCAAACTTCTTAAGCCATCTGGTTCTTGGCTTTCCTGCCGGTGTCACCGGGGCTCTGTCCCTGCAGCGCTCACGGGGCTGCTCCAGGCTCTGCTGAGAAGGAAGATGAAACCTGTGTGATCTGTAGAGTCCACACAAACGTGACCAGAAGGGACATCTGCTTTCCAAACCAAGAGGAGATACATGAGGTTGCAAGCCACAGCCTTGCTTTTTACTTATTATAGGCAAAAGTGTCCAACCAGAGCTGTGTATGTTCCATTTGGGGGTCAGGAAGAGTTTCACACTCATGATCCATCACTCAAATCCCACCTGAACAGAGCCAAAGCCTCACGATGTCCCTTCTGTCCACTTTTCAAGAACACTCCAAGCATCAAATATTCATCCTGTCACTCCAAAGGACCACAGGGGACTTCGAGTAACTTTTACAGGAAAATGAGACTGACCTGCTGCTCACTATGACTGTCACTATAAATCACAGAGGCGGGAAGGATTAAACTCAACAAGAGTGGGAACTATAAACCTTGTGCATTAAGACACCAAGACTCTCCCAGTCACTAACCACTGCAAATCAGCTCACAGTAGGCTCAGGAATGAGAAAGTGACAACTTAACTGGCGTGACTTCCTCAAATCAAAGGATTCCAGTCCTTCTGTGCCTCTGAATTTCTCAGACCACCACACAGTTAAGAGTTTTTGTTGTGAAACAATCACTCTTATGGGTACAGGTGACCAATCTTAAACAGTCAAAAGACAGAACAATGTGTATAAAAGGTGATCATCTACAGACAGCGAG
The DNA here is from genome assembly GCA_033628505.1 of Tringa tobata. NCBI lineage: Eukaryota > Metazoa > Chordata > Aves > Charadriiformes > Scolopacidae > Tringa > Tringa tobata. Next base: position 46,878 of record JAHREE010150392.1, on the reverse strand, counting down.
TGCTCAACGATTGCAGGGCAATTCCGAAGGGGCAGAAGAGAATTAATACAGAGAACACTAATCTCTTTCAAGTCAACGACAGACCAAACAACTGGAAATTTAGCTGTCAATGGACATGTACAGAAGGAAGATTTCACAAGATTTTAATCACTCCTTTTCATGATGCTGTAGGTTTTGCTATAGCTTTAAATACCAGAGCAGACGTTTCCTGCAATTTATAGAGCAAATAAATGTTCCTTACTATCTAAAATGAGTTAGGAAGCTAATAATCCATCATAATGCAAGGACCAAATGTTTCCTATATGGCTTCTCTCCCAGACCTGCTGCAATTAGCTAGGGATACAGCTTCATTTAAAACAAAAGAAATAAAAAAGATAAAAAGAGAGAAATGAAGTTAGTTTCCCCTCAAAACCATGTCCTCCTTGCACTCTCTGCTGTGTAACCACATTCTTATCCATCTTATAAAGTCCAGTCAAACATTTTCAGCCTAAAAAATTATTCCTGCAGAACAGCAAGTCAAAGCTCTTCTCCGTGTATATAGAGAGAGGTCATCCATCATTTTCACAGAAATACAAGGAGATGAAAACCAGCCTCTCTGTTGCCCCCTTTCTAAAATGAAAGCACATCATCAAGGTAAACCAATACAATGGCAGAAAAGAAAAGCTTCGGTGCTTCAAGCAGAGAGCAGCGCATGGAGTTTCCCCTCCTCCCATCTGCAATAGACTTCGCTACTGTTACAATGATAAATGACCCAATAAGACAGCACTTTTTTATTATTATTATTCTTTCTAGCATTTCATTTTCTGCTTAAGTCTCTTATTTCCAGGCTTATTGGAAAAAATTATTTACAAAGGGGGGGGTGAAGAAAATTCCGAGTTCCGTAAGATACTTTGCTCTATTGCTGCACAAACTACAAGTCATTTTGACACACTATTTTAAAAATAAGAGTTTAGTTGCAGATTATTACATTGTGCTGTTTATACAACCAAGGCCAATTTCTTTCAGGTTGTTATTACTACAAATGCAGATTTAGGCATTTTCTTTTCTCATTACTACTGCGTCTCATTCTTGGTCTCACTGATGAAGAGAATTCATCAGTAATCACCTCCAAGACTGAGTATTTTTCCAAATGCTTCAGGGAAGATTGATGGATCAACTTAAAGACAATTCAATTCTGCTTAATCCTCCTAAGTATTGATAACGGGCGAATAACATATCCTTGTTGCTTAGCTTAGTCGGTTAATGCAATTCCATAATCACCTGGCAATTGCACACAAATTAAACACAATTTATATAAAACTTAAAGACCCAGAAGGCACTCGGATGCTTTTCTCAAAGTCCCATTTTTCCCTTTGTTCTGTTCTGACCCAGTCTCTTGGCAGAAGCATCCCCCACAGCCAACCTACTTCAAAGAAGTAGCCAACGTGATCGCGCAGCATTGAAGTTCTCCTGCTGTAACTAATACGCTGTTACTAGCAGCTCCTCTGAGCATTTTTCATTACCAAGAAGACAGTAATCCACAGACAGAAAGCAGAGTTACTTATTTTTCTCCTACACGGAATTGATCTAAGTGGCTGGCATTTCAAAAGGTTATTCTGTTTCTGAACAGTCCAAGCACGACGCTGACAGTGGCTTGAAAATGGTTTGCTACTGCTAGAAGGGTCATCTCCCAGATTTCTAATTCACATTCCCAATTTTTTTGCTTTTCTAGTCTATATTTTCCTTCACTCCCATCATACTTGCATGAAACACCGACCATCTCCTCCACCACAGCTGACAGCAGAAAGCCTTCTGCTACACTAATGCCGTTTCAGGCAGGGGGGCGAAGGAGGAACCAGCAATTACTCTCAGGACATCGATGGTGCCGGAGAAGATGTACAATAATTAGCACTGAATGGACAGAAATTTACATTAAAACCTTCAAGTCTGTCTCTGCAGGTAACATAAAATTTTAGGAAAGCAAAATAAGATGTGGCAGACCAGCCCTTGCCTCCCAAATATTTTTCTTAGTCCAATTGCCAAAAGATGTCATCGTTATCTCTGAGAATAATTAGTACATAAGACAGCTTGTTTCAACACCTCGTGTGCCAAAGGCAAGACCTCTACGGATACAAACAGTTTTGCCAAGCTGCACTGCCAGGTTTTTGTGGGCTTTTTATTTTTTTTAAGGGTGCAAATAGCTACAAGGCAGGACATGATTATTCCTATGTAATAAGCAATATAAAAAAAATCCCCAACCCCCAAACTTCTGCAGCAGCTACAGCTTGGACTTTGTTCTACACATCGAGCCCCCCGAAACGTGAACAAAACCTGCCAAATCTCAGAAGTGACAGGGACACAGTAACAAGAAATCAACTTGCTCTGTACCTACTGACAAATGATATTAAGTGTAAAGGGAACACCAGGTTTATCCTTCCACTGGATCCCAGACAAATCCCTCTGTTGGGGTGTTGGGAAACGAGCAGCTCAGATCACAGAGGTTCAATTATTAAGCGCTTGACAAACCCCCAGCAGATTTCAGCATCCATCAGAAGTAGCTATTCTTTTCAATAGTAGGAACAAAAAAACCAAAACCTAAGAGAGGTATGACTTCCAAGGCTGACCAGCCTCTTGACTCCCCCAGCTCTGTCACGGTGACAAAAACCTAACACAGTAGTCACTGAAATACCCAGAGATGAGGATCGGTAACTTCCTCTCCAAACTAAACACACGCGCGCTAACCATTTACCAGACAGAACAAAACAAAAAAACTTACTGTTTCGAATAAGATCAATACAGTATATATAAAAATATACATTTAAATTAATCAGCAGTGCCCTTTTGGATATAAATGTCACAACAAGTATTTAAGAGAAGAAGTCAATAAGCAATGCAAGACTGTCTTGTTCTCAAAAAAACACCAATCTTCGTCTCGAATAACCCCCGTTAATCCCGAGTCCCCAGCAGGCAGAAGGCATACTTTCCATTTAATACTGGTTAGTCAGCTCAAGGAAATCATTTGTGAACACAAAAGGAAAGCAGCTTGGCTTTGACATCCTGCTGGGAGGCTGCTGGACAAGATGTTATAAAAAGCATCTTTATTTGGAGGCTGAGCAGATCTGATCCGAGCCGAAAGTCGGACACAAACGTAGGACTTCCCACAGCCCTTCGCAGGGTACAGCACTGACGCAGGCTGAAAGTTTCATAAATGGGAATGAGAAATCCTAGTGGAAGTGGAAAAGATGAACAAGTGCCTTAAACTCCAGGGACAGGATAACTGACAAGTTAAAAAACCCAAAAAACAACAAACATGAATTTTTAAATTTAAGTGCATTCCATCCCATCTAATTTATCAAATGAGTTTATGCTTCTATTGCTGTAGGAGTTACATACTCAGTCGGAATATAAACTGGATTTTATGAATTATTTCAGTCATCTAAGATTGTAAGGAACTGTATGCGGCGACACATGGGACGTTGGTGTTTTAAGAGCTCCTGGCTCGTCTGCACCAGGAAATCCGTGCACAATAAGCAGCTACATCAATTTGTAGCACAACAGCCACATCATGCCCACGCGTCACACACAAACACTCAACAAACAAAAGACTGAAGTAGCTTAATTCACTTTCAAGGCAGAGTGAGGCTCCGTTGTACAAAGGCACTCTCCGAGTACAGTAATCGTTACCCTGTCCCTACCCAGTCAATTAGAGGAGCTCGAGTTCTGTAAGGGCACCCTCTAGTTTATTGTATACTCATCTTTGCATTAGAAAACCCGCTTTGGACAATTGTGATGACCACCTGGTCTGAACTCACGTCCCAGCATATAAAAGTGTCAATGTGTCATTTGAAACTTAAAACACAAGAGGTTTAAATCGCATTCCTTGTCATAGCTACAGGGGACAAAATCCTTAGCCTGCCAGGCCATTCTACAAAGCGCTTCCCTTCTCTTTGCTCAGGATTTACAAATCACATTTTGAACTGCAGCAAAGCTGAACTGACCTGTTCTCTTCTCCAGCGAGCAAAGAAGCGATGTAAAGAGTAGGGAGATGCCCATCTGAAACCGGGAACATACAAATACCGCAGTCCTATACATGTTCATTTAGATGCAGCCTTGCTGAGGACAGAGCCATCTGCATCCCATTAATCTTGGCTGCATTTGATTCACAGATTAAATTGATTAGCTGCTTTCTTATTTGCTTCATACAAGTTCTCTACAGACATGAGGTATCAATTAGTCCGGATATTTAATTGGCAGAGGTAGGCCAATCAGTGGCAGAGTGATTATCGGAGAAGAAAATAATATTTGCATTGAAGTAATTGTATTCTCAAAGCACAAATCCTCAGGGACAAACCGGAGTGAAAAGTCCAATTATCAAAAGGTACCTGCAGAGAAAGCAAACCTGATCTGCCAATTAGGTTAGTCAATGAGGATTTGTTGGCCAAAGAGAGTTCAGCACGTGAGAAAAGGAAAAAAGAGAGACATAAGCCAGGAATGGCAGGAAAGTGCGTAATTGCACAATGATTTTTTTCTAGGTGTATCTCTATCCCCATTTTGAACAATTATGCACTATTTTTCTTACAAGTACCTGCTTTGGTAACACACAACAACACCATATGTCTCAGGACTTAGATGCTATAAGTACTTATCTGCATTTCATAGATATATCTTGATTTAAACTTCAGATAAGCATAGGTAAAGGTGTGACTTTTTCAATCATTATCATTGACAAGGCAGCTAAATGAAATCCCTGAGATCTGTCCTTAAGCCTTTAAGGCAGTAGGTATGCAAGGAGGAATCTGAATTTAACGCTTTCAGGGGTTATGTAGCAGCTGATACTTTGCATCTACACTTGTCAACTGACGATTAAAACAAAAGCTAAACATTTCAGGGGAAAAAAAAACCAACACAACCAAAACCAAAAAATTAAGACAAAGCACCTGTTCAGGCACCATCAAACCCCACTGAATTCCCTGGAGACGTAAAGGTCACCCCATGGAAGATCTGTCAAGAGCACATCCACTCAGGTCTGTAATAACGATTCTCCACATTTCCCTCATGCCTTCGATCAAACGATCATCAAAGCTATTTATTCTGCCTCACAACACCCCTGTGAGGTAGGGAAGTATCATACTCTGAGGTAGAAAGGAAGACATTTGCTCAAGGCTGCAGAGCACATCAGAGGCAAAAATCAGGAAGAGAACCCGAAAGGCAGAGCTCCTAGTTATCTTATCCCATTACCAGACAATTGTGTCTTCTTTATGGGATTGTTACATTTCCCTAAGAAAAAAAAAATAAATCTAATGGACCGGAACGAAGGGAGGATACGAGAGGCTGTTACACAATGCTCAGATCAAACTTACCTTACCAGTGCGTCTGGTTTGCTCAGCTGGTTATTAGGAATACAATTTTCCATTAAGTCCTTGTGTGTGCTCGGGCTCTTGCTCGCACACTTCTGTTTTTTCTCATTTTTAGTGGATGAGGAAGGGATGCTCCCGTTAGTCGCACTGTGACTGCGAGGCGAGGAGTTCACAACTCCGCTGACATTTTTGTAATTTTTGGACGAGGCAGTGCATGAGTCCTCTTTTAAGAGGTTTTCTGTACTTCCTACAAGATCATTATTTAATCTTTTACTATTGATATGGTTTTCCATATATTCAATTTCTTGTATTTTAGAGTCTACAGGTTGCAAAATATTGTTATTTATTCCAAGGTTGTGTTTCTTAGCATCCTTGTCCTTTTCTTTCCCTTTTTCTCTATATTCTAGCTCTGGCAACGTTGCAGTTATTTTTTTATTGGCTGGAATGCCTCCGTTGTGCTGCAAAAGTATTGAGGAATCCATATCAGATAATCCTTTGGCTGCTGCAATACCAAAATGAAAAAAAAAAAAACTTAGTTCATTAAATCAATCAATACCGTGACATACAAAGAAAAATCATTAACTACACATCAATCTTCTCTGCAGAAAATAATCACTATTAGACTCTATCTAGAAAAGGAAATCAGATATCACACGGTATTTTAAGACTTCTTTCTCATTACAGGCAGGAAATGGTAACCAAGGGATTTAATAATAAATACTAGCGCCTCATAGAGCACTCACTGCCCGGATTGATGCAGTTGCTAATAAAGAACTAAACAGAGAGGACATAATTCATTTCCACTGTCATACTAACCACTGCCAAAACAATTTTAATTCTGGCTCCTCTGTTTCTAAGTTCACTGTTCTTTCATCAAAACAACATGGACTAAAGAAGCTCCTCCTTAGCAGGCTTTTTTTTTTTTGTTTAACAGCAGATAATAGCAAACACATTAAGTAATAAGTATAACTTGCCTTCCTCTGCCTCCCTCTCTTGCCTTTGGAGCATCTGCTGCTCTGGGGGCAGAGCCTGCTGGAGGAGCTGCATGTAGAATTCGTTCTCTTTCTGCACTTCTTTTTGTTTTCTTAAACGCATTTTGTAGCTGACGTAACTTTTAAAGCCAAAGCCCAAAGTCACAACAGGGTAGCCAATACTAAGAAAAAAAAAAGGTAACATTATTATTCAAAATGTAATCACGATAGCAAATTAATAACTTGTAATCAATTATGTAGCTGTGAATACATCTGGATTACAACTTTTCAGAGAAAATTACATATAAATCATTTTTTGCTGTGCTACAATAAAGCTACAGTTCAACAATGTAGGCAATTCTTTATCAAGATAAAATTACAGTTCATTACAGACAGCAATTAACTGTAGCATAGATTAAAGGATTACGACAATGCAATTGCACTATGCATAGCAGAGACAGCTTTTAGACAAGCACCAGACTAGGAATTATGCATCTTTTAAGGAGATAACAGCCAAATGCACTAGAAATTCCCAAGTTTTGCTCCTGAAGGGCCACGTAACGCACACACAAGCCATTAAGCTGGGAGATGTGCTGACAACATCCAGAACAGTGAAAGGAGAAACTGATCCTCAGCCTCAGCTCCATCCCTTTGCAGTCAGAAACTGAGAGCAGATCCCTTTTCCACCGCTCTTTAAATAAAGCGGAGACAAAAGAAGGGTTTCTCCAAAACGCCGCCTCTGCAAGAGGCCCCATGACACCGTCGCTGCGGCTCGGGCTGGGAAAGGAGAGCTGGAGAACCCGCTGGGACGTACACACGTTGGGGCTCCTGCGTCTCTGGGGGTGGCCAAGGCTGTCACCTGCTCCTGGCACAGCCAGAACTGACCCCCGAGCCTCAGTAACCACCCGCCTCTGACGAGGATGGCCACAATTAAGCACACCCTTTCAGGGCAACAAACAGCCTTTGGAAACTCCTCCTTTAGGAGACTGACCTTCAAGCTGTGAGCGAAAAACATCTAATCTCTAAACTTGGTTCTTCCACTTATCTCACTGAGAGATAAGATATGAAGAATTTCACTTCTAGCCAGACTCTGCCGTGCCATTTGTTGACGGAGATGACAGAAGCGTAACAGAACTTTGGAATTTTTTTTAATTTTTTTTTTTTTTGCCTATCAGCTTCATCACACAGAATTTAAATATTCATATTAGTTTGTGACAGCTGCACCAATACAGAATGCAAACGAATCAGGCTGGGGTATTGATTAACGAGGATACTCGATCAATGAGCAAACAGCCCTCTACAAAAATAAATATATCTTAGGCAAATATTTTAACAAAGTGCAGTGAAGTTGCATTTTAAACACCAAAGGTGTTCCAGATCGGGGGAAAACTCAGTTGAAGACAACTATTAACCATTAAAACCACCTCATTCTTCGCTCAGTAACAGCGCTGGGCAAATTGCATCTCTAAGTAAGCTGCCAGAATGCACGAATCATTTGCATATGCATCTGACATTATCTCTGCCAATGCTGCTTTTGTAACGCTGCGTAAAGCCAGCTGGAGCTACAGCTCCAAAACTCCGATGACAAGCTGAAATATTTGCATCCAATTCAGCAGCAGAAAGACCTTTCTTCACAGCTCCTAAAGTGCTTTTGTAACCCATTATAAAATTTAATTAGCGTTTAAGGGATTTATTGCGCAACGTAGACAATATAAATTAAAATGACAGATGTCTAATCTATTGGTGATGGTATCACAGGGAGCTGGACCAAATGACTCCAGGAAAAATAAGACAAATTTTAAATGTAGCCTGATCGATGCATCATACACTAAAAACTTGCAGAATAAAAGTGCATTTCCTCCAGATATGGATACTCTGCAGCTAAGTCTTTTGCCTAAAGTCACTCTTAACCCTTCCAAAGAAGTAGTGTAACAAGTAGTGCTTGGTTTTTATTTTCTGTCACAATTTTCAACCTGAAGCTTATTCACTTCCTCTGGTGAACTATGAGCTCAGATGCTCAGGAAAACTCTTCTCATTGGAGAGGAAGTGAGGAGAGTGCTTTGTTAGAGAAAAAGAATAACATTTTTGTAACGGGATAAATAAACTACCAGTGAAACTGGTTTTTTGCTACTTTTACCTTCTACTCGTTATGTAAACTGGTGACAAGACCTTTCAAGAAATGGTAGGAATATCCATGCTACAGATTCCCTGTAGCTCACGAGCACTGTTACCTTCAGAAAAGGTTGCACTTGATTAATGTTTAGCATATGTTTCTCATGGAATATTTAATGACTGATGAGCGAGGGCAGAAATGAAGAGCCAAAACCCTGAACCAAAATAAAAAGCCCTGAATAGTAATTTTCCTGGTGAAATAAAGGTTAATAAGAAAAGGTGTAAAAAAACCACTTACCAGTGTGCTGCAAATGGACGACAAAGGTCTACATGGAAGTTTTTTAAATCTTTAAATCTAATGGCTGCTTCAATATAAACAAAAAGTATCCACAGTGATACTGTTGGTAAGCACACACCCCTCTCTATTGAGAGCAGAGAAAAAGAGAGAAACACCTTAGTAACATATCACAAACAGGAAATATTTTAAAGTTATTTTTCAAACATTCAAAAAGTCAAGAGAACTTTTCAGACAGACTTATAAGGAATTGTAAGAAGGTTTTTTTCAGAATGAAGTATCTAAGATGTCTTCTCTTTAAACCTACTCTAAACTTTCCAGTCCTTATCTTGCTTTATTACTTTTATAAGGCATCAGTGAAAAATAACAGATGCAGAGCTCATGAAATAGCTTGGCACAAAACCCTAGAGAAGGAACACAAATGGAAGAAACTGCAGAAGATGAGGTAATGGTACAGCTTATGATCTTTGAGTCAGAAGTGGTAGCTTGGACTACTTTTTCACTCCAAGTTGGGTATATCTCAGCAGCAGCAGCAGCAGCGAGCAAATCAGCTGAGGAGAGAGCAGTGAGTAAGCAGAGGGCTGAGTACTCCATATACAGTAACACAAACAACAGGCTGCGACTCAGAACTCTACACCAGGGAAGAGAGAGGCCGCTGCACTGATCCCTCTCCAGCACTACTGGGGAGAATGTAAAATAGGAGAAATTAAGACTAAGGTCTTAATGCTCTAGGCCAATGGAAAACACCACTGTTGCATGCAATATAGCCACCGTAAAGTTCACGATTACACACTGACATCAACATATTGTGTGCTGATTTGGAAACAGATCTTCAATTCAAAGCCAAAAAGAGCATCACTCTGAGGCCCTGATGTTATTTACTGGGGTCTCTACTTTGGTCTCTCTTAAATGGCTGCGCTCTGCGTAAATGAGAAACCTGTAACAGAAACTGTCAGCTTAAAGGGACTCAACACTTCAGTGAGGTAGATGGACCACCTAAAAAAATGATAGCTTACTAAAAAGAACCCAAAAAAGAGCAAGTTCCTATCAACTGAGATGAGCACTTAAAAAGAAGAATCCCTAAGGTTGCAGTGAATTAAATTATTAGACAAGCTCAATGGCTACAGTTAAAACTGGCCCACCAGGCCCTTTAGGATTTCTAAACATCAGCTCTGAGAACAACTTCAGGTAAGACTTTAACATATTAGTACAATCCTAAAAATAACTCCAGATTTTTAACATATTTTAAATTGGGCAGCAACTGGTTCACGGTATCTTCCATTAGCTCCCACATTGTCATTATTATAAATGACTAACTTGTCAGAAAGATGACTGCTTTCACCAGTGAGCTGAGAAACGATCCGTGCTATCCTGCAAATCCTTGTGATCTGATGGCAAGCCTAACAGGAAATATTACAAAACCCCTGAATCCCAAGGACTTGAGTCGAATAAAGTTACCTCTTAAAAAAAAAAATAAATAAAAATCAAGTTTTATTCCGGTTTTTTTTTGATGAAGGGAAAGGCATACATATAACTCATGTCAAGTATCAGTGCTCACTCAAACTAAACTATCTCCCCCCAGTCCAACTACTGCCCCCAAACCCAAGGATTTATTAAAAAAACCCAAACAACTAAGGATTAAAAAAAAAAGGGGGGGTTTGGCAGGGAGAAGATTTCTTCATACCTGTCTCAAACTGTTGGGGCAGCCACTGGGATTACCAGCCTTTTTGCTTAGAAACTGAATCCAGTTGACACAAAGATTTGACTAATACGAATTTAAACTACAATAATACCCCAAATTAGCAGCACATGCATCGAGTAGTAGGAAGAACGTAACACTCTTTCACAGACTTTTCCTGTGTGCTCTGTATTCGTTGAATTGCTGCAGGAGTGTTTTGAAGTCAGGAAAATATTTCTTTTTAGTACTGCTGTGGGTTTCCTGTTTATACACCTTCAGTTCCATTGGTCAAGCTTTAATGATTACTCAAAGATGCACCCAGACACGTATCAAATGCAAATCAGCATTTAAAAGAAAGCAGTAGAACATTTTTCAACCATAACTAAACTGCATTAAAACAAAAGTAGTAAGAAATACAATAGGGGTTTCTGTGTGCTACTAAAAGCTGTAAAATATATATTCAAATCCTTAAGTTGTAAATAAAAAATAGGCACCTACCTGTGTGCCAAACATACTGTACCCAAACATATGTGCTGGCGGCAAAAAACAGCCATTGTATTGGTATGAAGAGCAGACATATGATATTTGATGTGAATGCTACACACACAAAAAATACTGAAAAGGCCTAAAAGAAAAGAGGGGTAAGGGGAAAGAATAGCGTTTTGGTTTAATCCAGGCAATGTTACCAGTTTATTTATAAATAATGACACGACGACGATTTCACCATAGAAACACTAGTGTTGTTTCTAATCAGGGCAGAGAAATGGAGCAGTCCAGCCCATTTGTGCCCATCCACTCTTCCAACAAGTCTCCACGCAGCTGTATTTATTCCTTATCATTTTGTCTGAAGACTTTCATTTACATTGTTGATACAGGATTATTATTACTATATTCTCCTTCAACCAACCAGCAGTGTCATTTACTCTCTGACAGAATACTAAATAGCTAAACAGGCAGGGGCTACCGTGTTATTTTAAGGAAGACCCTGTTATATAGGGATCTAAACCAATTCTCTAGTCCCAGGAATTCAAACAGTATCTTCCTATGGTGAAAATTTGATGGCTATATATTTCACTTCCACTTGCCACAGATAAAACAGGCAGTCACGGAGATGAGACTTGAGCCCAGGTCACCTCGTCACTTGAAAATTCCTTCCCTTGTGAAAATGATCATCAGCACCATGAAGTTAGTTGCATAATATGGAATATGCCCTGAAACACTGCAGGATTCCCCTACAGGGACAGTCATTTGGCGCTATACTTACCAACCCCTGGTATCTGAAGGAATCGTAAACACTCCTGATGAAGAGCCAGAACGGCCACAGATACTCAAATCGGAACTCCAGGACAAAATCTGCCAACAGTACCAGGGCCCACACCACCAGGAACTTCAGATACAGAAAAGTACTGTAAAAAA
>JAHREE010150392.1:0-25233 GCA_033628505.1 Tringa tobata | reverse complement strand
GGGGCTGCCTAGTCACGGCCGGGCGCCGCCCCCTCTTGGTCGGGCCGCCGGTTCGGGGCTCGGAGCCGCGCTTTGGGCCTCCTCACCTGGATAACCGCTCGGCACAGCGCCCATCTCAAAGGCCTGTAGCCCCTTTTGCACTGTGGAAGCCGTGAGGAAACCAATGGCGGCCCCCGAGCCTGAGGGGAAGGCCGCCAATGCAGCCTGCCTGGCCCCGGCCCTGCTGCTCACCCTGTGGCTGACTGGAGGGTGGTGGCGGCCGGGGCAGGCTGCACCTCTCGGTGATCCCTTGGCTTCTCTGGCCTCGCCCGGGGCCGGGCTGGGACACCACGGGCCTGCCTCACCTCTCAGGGAGATAACGGGCCTCCCCGAGCAGGGGTCACACTGAGCCTGAGGAGTCTGGGTGCCAGTATGTCCTTAAAATGGGTACAGAGGCTCATGTTCCCCTTGGCTGAGTTGATGGGGCTGTTTGACTGGTAGCGGAGCTCTAATTTGAAAGTTTGGGAGGGAGTTTAGGCTGGAAATCCAAGCATCAGTTGCTCAGTGTGGCTTGTCATCCTGAGGGCAGCCTGGGTAAATTCCTAGCCTTTGGTGTATTTCCCCTGGGTGTTAATGCCAACAGGGGATTTGGTAACAAGTGTCAAAAGGATTGTGTTCATTTGACCAGGCAAAATGGTGGAGAGAGTTCTGGGTGATTCTTATCCTGACTATGAGTCCTAAGGGTTTGTCTTGCAGGAAACAGATGAAGGCTAATTAGGTATATTGCATTTATAAACCACACAAAGGCTCTGCATCAGTTAGCTAAATCATTTTCTAAGTTGCTGTTTCAGCTGTTACCTTTTTCTTGTCTAGAGAAAGTTCACCAGGTGTTCTGGTTCTGGCTGAATTACCCTCATGATCACAGAATTCCCATGAGAAGGAGCTGAAGGTAGATCTTTCTGAAGTTAGGGCAGCGCTCTGCACGTCTGGGAAAGTCCTCTGAATATTATTTAGGAGTTTGAGAAATGAGGGTAAGGATGTTTAACTTACTGTTTTATTAGGCCTAAGTGAACCTGGCAAAGCAGTTTGATAACTGCATGTGAGGAAGGTGCAATTTATCACCACAAATGGAAACCTTTCACAGGTGGCTTGAAAACTACTGTTGTGCCATGTAGCCTGGGTTTGCAGGAGCAACATCCTAAAAGATAAGCGAATGAATTTTTCTGCATGTGATACGTACTTCTGTCACCAGTAGGTGGCTTTGTACCCATTTGTATGCCTTGTTACTATCTCAAACCCCAGCATGCAAGCACAGCACTCGTTTTGAAAGGGCCTGAAAGTTGAAAGTCTGAGGCGTAATTACAGTACTTTAATCTCCTGGACTATCTGAACAAAGAAGGGTTCAGTTTACTTCTCAGGGAATACTGAGAATGTAGTAATGTTTGTGTTAAGGATTCATAAATTGTCCTCAACAACCATATAATCTTATCTAAGAAGTTATGATGCCTGTGCATGGGAATACACTGAACTTCTACCATATATTATAGTATTAGTTTCCACCATATAGTCCTGCTCCTGTGCCCAAAATGCTCGCTTTCATGGTTCCTGCTTTAAAAAAACAAGAACAACAAATAAAAAACCCCTGTGCTTTACCAAAAGCCTCTGAACCCATAAGGCCTTGTAGCTGCAATGTGTAACAGAAGTTGATACGCTTCTGGATGAAGGTTGGGTTTAAACTAAAGAAAGAATCGGGGGGGTGTGGGTCTGTGGTTTGGTTCTCAATTAAAAGCCTGCAGCTTCCCGGCCTGGGGATTACCAGGGTTTTCCAGAGTGCTCACTGTAGCTGCTTCCGTAGCCATACTATGAGCAATGGACTGATCTCACAAGTAGGATGGGAAATGCTGCATCGCCTCTGTGCATCCAGAGGTTCCTGGTTCTCTGGCGTTGGGTTGGGTTCATCACGTAGTGAGAAGGTTTGTCGTGGGACACGGGTGTAGAGCTATTGCCTAACCAGCCCGAGAGTCGCATTGAGAATCTCAACGGGCTTGAGATTCCCCAACTTTTACAAGAAAGGACTTTGGTCTAGGAAGGATAAGAGCAATGCAAATAAATAATGGTTTTGCATAAACTTCAACATCCTACTTTTAGGAGTCCATGTTGTTCTTTACTTGCCGTTTAGCTGATGTGCCAGGCTCAGCAGCAGCTGCATGGATGGGATCCCGGAGCGTTACAGTATTGACAGCTTGATATGTCGGCGTTCATGAGTATTTTTGGAGTTCAGTCAATGTCAGTTGTGGTAAGTTTGGGCTCCTGACATGGCACCGATAAGGAACTGTTCCTTGCTGACGCGTCTTGGGCTTTTTATCTGCCTGAGTTTTTATTCCTGCCCCCCAACACCTCCTTTTCTATTGGCTTGAGTTCACTGGAACGTTTTTATAGAGAAAAGTATTAAGGTGTTTGTGCTTAATGTAGCCTAGTGCACAATGTCTTCTAACTACCGCAACTTCCGAAACAACGTGCCGTGGCTGATCTTTTTTCTGGAAGCTGTTTTCATTGTCCTCTTTTACTTTTTATTCTCAGGTAGTGATGCAAACATATCATTCATCTCCTACCCAGGTAAGATTGGCAGCCTTGCTGTGAAAGGAAGGGTTAACGCATGCTTTTGTTTTGCAGTGCAGTAGAGATGGGATTCAGCGGTTTTGTGTATTTGTTAGTGAGAAGCAGAAATGTTTTACAAGAAAGAAGCAAAAAGAAGACATAAATAGTACTAAATTGTGTTGCTGGTCTGTTCTCTGCTGCTTATTTGTGCTAATCTTGACTCTTCTGAAGGTAACAAACTTTTGAGGGCAGGCTTTGTGTAAAGTGCTGAACTCTGTGAGGTCTTTGCATGCGAAGATGTACTAAAAAGTAAGAATTGAGGATGGCAGTATTTTCCATGTGAAGGCTTGATATAAATAAATTAAGTTAATACGGTGGAATTAAGGGTTTAAATATATTCTGGAGATGTATTTTGTGCATTGATCAAAGGAATGTATTAGCAGGTTATGGTACGGCCATAGGGTGCAAGGTATTTCCAGTGTTGTGCAAATACAAGCTGATTAATCCTCATGACATTCTTGTGTTACCCTCCCTATTTTATAGCTCGAAAAATGAGATCTATTTACTGTTTGGTATTTTGCTGTGTGTAGAGGTCAGCACAACCGTATGACAATATGAAGGTTAGAATGTCCCAGGGGATGATTCCAGGCCTAGAGATCCAAAAGCTTTTATCTTGGACAGCCTCTACCTTTTCTGAAATGGGGCTGGAAACCATATTAAACTACTTCTGCTGCTATTTCTGTTCCTTCTACCCAGATGAGGACATCATACAGGTTTCTCTTTGTAACTCATTTCTTCCCTAATACCTTCAAGGAATGAATCAGCACTAATTCACAGTAACTCCTCCTGAAAAGTCCAACTTAAGCTTTTTAAATTCACCTTAGGAAAAATGAATGTCCAGATTTCATTGCTAAACGTACTTAATTTCTGTCCTGCTTTTTGACCACTCAACCATGATCCCATGGCATCCACTCTGATCACTTTGTAAAATTAAATTCAGGGTCAAGGGTGTTGTTTTTCTGACTACTTGCAAGCTCTGGAATTCTTTACAAGTACTAAGTAATAATGGCATCTGAATTTTTATTTGAAGTCTCCTTAGTTAATTGCGATATTTTTTAATTTATTTTTTAACCTGAAATCCAGTCTGCATTAATAACGTAACTGCTGTCTTCGTCTTTTCTGTCATGCAGCTTTTCAAGATGTCAACCACATGGTACTTTTTGGATTTGGCTTTTTCCTGACATTTCTGAAAAGATACGGGTTTAGCAGCACTGGATTCAACCTCCTGATCATTGTACTTGGTGTCCAATGCTCCGCACTGATGGAAGGTTTATTAGATTTACTTTATGAAATGCCACAGAAACATAGTATGACAAGGTAATTAGTTTGTGTTAGAATTGGAATAGTTTAGAACTGCTGGTTGCTCTTTGTGGAGGTTAATGCCCTGTTATATGGACCTATTTGTAAATTAGCGCAGTCATATTTGCAGGCATTTTATAAGACTTTGGGTTTTTAAGTACATTAATTCTATCATGTCTGTCTCTATTGGCCCTGGTGTGGTCCTCATACAGATTTATTTTTTCTTTCTTTTCTTGCAGAATAACAGAGGCCACTGTGAGTACGACTGCTGTGGTCATCTCTGCTGGAGCCGTCCTTGGGAAGACTAATCCTGTGCAATTAATTCTGATGACAGTTTTGGAGATAATATTTTTCTGTGTGAGCAGATGGATCAACTACGCATTACTACAGGTACTGTGGTATGATTTCCAGGCGCGTGGGGGAAAACTTTGCTGGGACTTTGTAATATTGCCTTGGGGTGGTTTGTTAGTGCCCTGCTGTCAGGAACATCAGTGTGTTGTGTCTCATCGCAGTGAGATTGTGGCTATGTTTTCATTAAGAGATGAAGTCTGACTTTGAGACTGTACTTGAGGACATGGAACTCCAAGCCCTGCATACTCTATATTTATATAATTGACTATATCTGTATTCTTGTGTTTAAAGGGTGGGCTGATCTGATGGATTGGGATGTGGTGCATTTGGCCTTGCCCGTGCCCTGAGCGTCCCCAACCCATGAATGAAAGCCTTGACCTACCTAAAGAGCTAATTGCCTTTAAACTTTACCCTCTCCCTGTGTCTGCTCAGTCTGGAAGATTTCCAGTGAGACTGGTAAACAGCCCAGTCTGCACAGCAGGGTCAGACCTGCATATAACCTACAATGTGAATATACCCCAAACTCTCCATATATAAATTGTGTGTTTATGAGCTACATTGAACTCAGATAAGTTAATCTCATGTTAATAACTCATACATAAACTGAGAGACTGAAAATAAATTGCATATAGGGAAGTCACGTGAGCAACTGTATTAGGAACTGCACCAAAGGCTTCCTGTGAGATGAAATAAACCACAGATTTGGTTCTTGTATTGATACAGCTTTCAAAGAATAGCAGCATGATGCACGTTCACCTCTTCGGAGCCTACTTTGGCCTGGCAGTCTCCTCCTGCTTCTCTGAGCCATCACCAAGGTCTGAGAAGAATGCAAGCACCCCAAAGTCAGATTTATTGTCGATGCTGGGTAAGGCATTTGCTTTAACATCTCAGGTGGATGAAAAGATTGCAGTGAGAACATAAGGAATGTTTTTTGGGGGGCTGGCCACAGCACGCTGAAGCTTTTGCATCCAAAGGGCATGTCTGAATGCGGCCGAGCGTAGAAAACTGCTGCTGCTGTGGTTGGTGGTTTCTGACAATGAGCTGGTGATTCTCAGCGTGTTTCCTACCAGGAATACAGTGGCTGGGGGGGGTTGCTGTGCTCAATCTCAGCATGAAGGCTATGCCAGGTTAGCCAGTCCCTCCTCCCAAGCTAAATTGTCCCCTTTGGGCTTGTGTAGACATATTGGTAAAGGACCCGGGCACCAAAGTTGAGGTTGTTACTTGTATTTCAGTACCACTTGCAGTTCTCAGCTGGGGCCAAGGCTCAGTTTTGTTTTGCAAGGTGCTATACAAAGATATGGAAAGGCAGTCCCTGCCTAGAAATGTAAATAATAAGATAAAAGCCTGACGAAGGGTGGGGAATGTGATACAGACAGGCACGTGGGAAAGGATCTGAGCGACGATAGGCTGACGGTATTGGGAGGTCCATTTTTTTTCTTAAGCAAGCAATTTGGCTTCTTGATGATCATGATTTCTGTTATATGACTGCCACCAGCTGAACTAAGATCTTTCTGCAAACACCCACAGAGTCTAATTCTCAGTCAGTCCTCACCCAGTTGAGGGAAAGAGAAATTTAAATACGGGTCTTTTGAGTCCCTGCAGTTCTTGCTTTGCTGGAGAATTTGAGGAGATCAGTATTTTAATCAAGACACTGTTAAGCCTTTATTATAAGTTTAGTTCAGCTTGCCACAACCAAGTGCTTGCTATTTGGAGTAATTATGTTGTCATGTCTTGAATAATTCCTGAGGTAGTGTGGGTAGAAAGGAGCAACCAAGCAGGCAAATTCCTCATAGTTCCTTTTTGCATCCTGCTTCTGAGGGCTGTGTGAAGGATGCTGAGGTCTTCACCTATAATTGGACTTAGGTCGTGACTGTTTTATCTCCATAGCTGAGCAGGTACTCATAAGAAAGCTTCAGTGGCATTAGTAGATTTTTGAACATTTTTTTTTAATGACTGACTAACTACCTCATCAATGGGAGTAAGATTGTCATTGTAGGGGTCATTCCACCGGTCCTCGCAGCTACCATAAGTTTGGAATTGCCAAAATGTTTTTTTTTTTGGATTCTGGTTTTATGATCCAGTTCATCCTCTTTTTCTTTTCAAAACCTGCCAGGAGGCAAGACAATCAGTACCAGTTGTAATGGCAGCCAAGGTAAAAGACATTTCAGGGTGCACTTTGAGTTTCTTTACAGTGTTTTATACTACATGAACTGTTTTTTCTTCCTTCTTGGCTTGCTTTCGTTCTCTCTTGAAGCTAGTTTTGAGCAGTTATTCCACAGTTACATGAAAAGGGGCAGAAATTATCATAGAATCATAGAATGGCTTGGGTTTGAAGGGACCTTAAAGATCATCTAGTTCCAACCCCCCTGCCCTGGGCAGGAACACCTCCCACTAGAGCAGGTTGCTCAAAGCCCCATCCAGCCTGGCCTTGAACCCCTCCAGGGATGGGGCAAACTATGGCCAAGGAACAAGCCCTTGGTACCTGTGCAGAACAGGCAGGATGCTGATTGTTTGGAAGTCAATAGTGGAATTTTCCCACTTGTATCTGAACCAGTGTTTGAGGGGATGATAGATAGGACACGGCTGATGTTAAAGGTGTTCTTGAAAAGAACATCCTACCTTCAGTCCTGTGAAGGACCAGGCAGGTGCTGGCAGAGCTGGGCTCTGGCTGTGTTTGATGTTACAGTGGTATGTTTCTGGGAAGGTGGTGTTATAGCAGGTAACGCTCAGGGCTGAATGCATTGAGATGTTATCCTTTATTTATGGTGTGGGAATTATAGCGAGTGCAAAATGTGGGCCGGAGCCCTCCAGAGACAGCTGGTGATGGACTCACTGTGTTTTAGAGCAGGTAATGATCGGTGCTTGTCTTTGTCTCTAAGGCACACTCTTCCTCTGGGTGTTCTGGCCAAGCTTCAATTCTGTACTAACTGAGGTCGGAAACTGGAAATTGATCTACAACACCTACATTGCCCTTGCCGTGAGCGCTGTCACTGCCTTCACCTTGTCTGCTATGACCACAAAGGATGGAAAATTCAGAATGGTAAAACATGAGAGAAAATCACCGCGTATAAGATATTTTTCTGTTACTCTCAGTAATACGCTGAAATGATAATAGCTATTAAGCAAAAGCAAGTCCAGGTTTTCAGCCTTACAGTCCTCATAAGCGTCCCAAGCCAAAGCTGTAACTTAGAACTGATGTTCTCAGCTTGTGATTTACAGTAGACAGAGGCCCAAATTCACCCAAAAGAGATCACACCTGTGTGAGAATAGCAATCTATGGTATTGGACTGCTCTAAAGTAAGTGATGACTGAATTCTCACTCCATGTTTTTGTCGTTGTATTTTACAGGCTCATATCCACAGTGCAGTACTAGCTGGTGGGGTGGCTCTTGCTTATACAGATCGCAGAGTCCAATATCCTTGGATCGCAATGATTTTGGGTCTGCTTGCCAGTGTGATAACCATATTAGGATCTTACTGCTTACAGGTAGTACTCAAAACCTGCTCTTGTTTCTTGTATAAGCTGTATAAACTCCTTCTCCAATGTAGGACAGAACCACAGAACAATATGGGGTTGGATATGGTTTGATTCTGTATTGTCTGCTCTCTGTTCCTTACTTCTTGCATTAAAAACAGGTTAAGTGCTCTGTGGCTTTGGCCAAAAATGACAACCAGAAGGAATCTCTAGCATAGTGGCTGTTTCAAGCACAACCCTGGTCTCCTGTTCAAAATGTCACGCTATTAATATTCAAAGGATCCTAGCTTGCACGTGCCAGGTTCCCTGGGTACACAGTAAAGCTGGATAAAGTTAGAATATTTGGGACATTTTTTTACTTCTTTTTACTTAGTTGTGTGTTCTTTTGTCTAAGGAGGTAGGCTGAGGATCTTGTAAGGATCCTTTTCAGAATCAGTAAGATACCTGAAGGGAAGCTTCTCTTTCAAGGGGATTAAAGCTAGGAAACCTGAAGTCTTTTTGAGTGGAGTGCAGGATTGCAACTTGCAAGACCAAAGTTCATTTTCTAGCTCTGCGATAGACAATATGCCGTTATTGACTTGTGTTTCTGTGTGTAATTAAACCTTTCCTTCTTCCCAGAGATGCTTGAATTCTCCTCTCAAGCTTCATGATTCCTCTGGAGTTCATTTCACTTTTGGCCTTCCTGCTGCGCTTGGAACTCTTGCTGAGCTCATTCTCATGGCAATGGAAAGCGGAACTCGTTTCCCAGGGTACATAAATTCTTGCTATTAATTAATAAGTAATGATTATTGTAGTACGCCTTGAGAAGAGTTCTCATACATACAGAGGGTCTCAATGTCATCACAGGTAAATCATTTTAACCCAAGATAATCCAAGATAATCTCTGAAACCCCCAAAAGTCAGTAAAAAAGTCTTTCAGAATTGAGCAGACATCGGATCAAAACTTTCGGTCCTGTTTTCTGTTTCCCTTTTTATTTGCTATTAATACAGCAGACACAGGAGATGGAGGCTGGGGATGGGCATCCTCCCAAGACTCAGTTTGGCTTTCGTGATGTGTTTTGAGGAGCTTTGTGTCCTTGGAGGGCAGAAAGCAGCATTTCCCTTCCAATGAGGCTTTAACTCTGAGTCAGGGGTGAGAATGCCAGTTTGGACTAAAGCCAGTCTGGACACTGAACTGGAAAATATACTTTTGGAGATACCTTGCAGAAGCTGAAGGGCTCAGTTAAGGATATTTTCCACAGGTTGTTTTGATCTGGTGCTGGCATCTCATTTTTGCTAATCAAGCTTGTGTCCTGTCATACTAAGTTTTCTGGATTTCTCAGTTTACGCAGGAATGAATCACAGCAGCATGGGGACCTTGCGCTTCTCATGTTCTTATTGAAACAAATTTGATGAAGTTTTAGTACCACAATGATGGTTTCTAAGGGCAAAATACATCCTCTGGAGTCTGTTTTAGGCTTCTGATAGGATCTCTTAAAACATCTAACTGCAGCTGCAGAGAGATTCGGGAATAACAGAGTTTTTATGAGCTTTTGATGTAAAATGCCATGTAGATACAGATTCATTCACAGTCTTAATGCTAAATTCAACAACTGTAAAAGGTGAAACCCCTGTTTTGCTTTCCAGTGGGGGTCATCTTATCATGCTCCGTGTTGGTGCCTTCTGCGCGACCATCAGCATCGCCTTGATAACGGGTCTTATTACAGGTCAGTAGTAAAAAACATGTTTCAGTAATATCTTCCTCATTTCCTCGGGGTATGTCATCTTATTGCCCCTGCTGTCACGTCAGCGTGACCCTCTGCAGAAAAGGACTGGTTTAACTGGGGCTCTGAATTGTGTTTCTGTGGGTAAATTATTTGTAGAAGCTGTCACAGGAAACACGAATGCCAGGGACTCTTCAAAGCCAGGCTTTTGAAAAAGAGAAGTATTAAACAGAAATAAATAACCCAGTGGCACCATTCTTTCATCAGTGAAGTTTATTTTAACAGAGGCTTGACAGCTGCCTTCAAATTTCAGACAGGAGATGTGTAGGGATGAAAATAATTTTATGTTTGGGTATTGTCTTAGTGACAGAAAAATACTCTCTAGAGATTGTCACTTTTTAGGCCCGTTGGTATAAATCTGCAGCGTTTCAGTAACGTCAGTAGCTCGCTTGCATCAGCCGAGCACGAGGCCTTTGATCACCAGTGGTTTGGGATCATCGGGGCTCATGTGTTTCCCATGTGACGTTCTAGTTTTATGGCTCCTGCTGGTTTTCTGCAGCATGAAATAAAAGAGAAATGGCAGATGAAAATTGCTGTGAAATACACTCTAAAAGGATATTTTTGTGCGTTAAATGATCTGAAACCTTTGCTTTACCGTAACTTTAATTAAGAAACAAAGCTAATCAAGCAGATTTTTAAAAAACGTTCAGCTAAAATAATCAAACATTCAGTGTTTAACCAATTGTTCAAAAATCTAAGATGTTTCTATCTGAAACCCCAAGCTAACAGTGCTGATAATCCCGACTGCTTTAAATACACAGGCATTTTTCATGCAAGAAGTTAATAGTTTTTGCTGTGTTTTTAGAATCCAGCAGGCTGTTTAATGGAGTTTTACCTGGAGTAATTAATTTTTAATAACACAAGCCTTGAGTCAAGGGGCTCTGCTGGAGCATTTAATTCTGAATTTGTATTTTGATCTGTGTTACATTTGGATGCATGTTACACGGAAACCTCCAGTTACACACAATCTTCCCCTTTCCCTGATGTATATATTCATGCTGGATATCTGTGTTTTTACAAATAGGTTTAATCTTAAACCTCAAACTGTTTAAGACCGCCCCTGTGTCAAAGTACTTTGAAGACCAGTTTTATTGGGAGGTAAGTTTCCATGTAAAATGAGCTGTGTGAGTTTATCTCTAGCACCACGCTGACCTTGCTGAAGAACTCTAGGTATTTGAATTTTAAATAAGAAGAGGATAATTTAATTTCACAGTACGTTTTGAAATGCCCTGTTTGAAATGCATGAACTGCTCCCCCGGTTGATTCAAAGCCTGACATTTATATAACTTTATTATGAGTATATAAACGTGTGCTGTCTTCAGCGAGGACCGTAAGCGCTGCTGGTGGGCATGGGGCTAAATCTGAAATGATCTTGTTTGTTGGAACACGTAATTTTAGGTGCTCAGACACACTCTGGGCTTCATGCAGAGCCCCTTGGGAGACCTGAGCAGCGTCTGAGAGAAGGCTTTTTAGAAGCCAGGGAGTGGAATCAAAAGTGCTGAGTGTGATGCTGTATCTGAGAAAAGAAATGGATGAAAATAAGCATCTAGTAAGATTTTCCTTGGGTTTTTGTGTGATGATTTGATGCATAAAATGTTCTGATACAAGAATGTTTGTCTTCACAGTTTCCGCATATGGCTGTTGGATTTTGAGTGGAGGATCCCAGGTGACAGATTTGACTGAAATAAGCTTTTCCCGTTTGCTGCTAGAGAAAATGAACCGCTGCAATGGGTGAAAGAGCTCCTACGGGTCAGTTCTCAGGCTGCAAAAAAGCCACCCCAATGCACACACACACAAAATTAGTAATGAACTGTTTTAGTTATTCCTCAAAGATACAGGGTGTAAACTTACAGCTGCAAATTTACAATGCATTTAGCTTTTCTGCTCTCGTGGTCTTACCTTGCATGTTTTTGTAGGATATGTACAAATAGTTGGCTGCATTCATTGCTGGAATGGCTTAGCAATCAAAATGCTTGGAAACTTTAAACTATTTTCAGCTCCCAAGTTTAAAAGCCAAAAATATGTATTTTAAAGTATAATTTTTCAAGGAGTAGGTACTCATTCTGATTAGGGAAGCAGTAAAGTACTTGTTTTTAAGCTAAATGAATTCTGTTGAAGGCCTTGTTACGGGTTTGTGAGTGAGCTGGATCAGGGCCAGCCTGAACTGAGGTATGGGACTGCTGAAAGAAAAATCTTTAATTACCTGGTTTGGGGTTGCTATTTGGAAGTTTGAATGGCAAGAAGTGAAATTGTTCTGCTTATGGCCCGTACCCCTGAAATCAGTGGTATTACTCGTGTTTATTTGGCAGCAAAGCTCAAAGCAGCATCTTGCTTTGAGGTGTTTTACTGGGAGCCAGGGCGGGTTTTGGTGCCCGAGGTAGAGCCTGACAGGGCAGAGGATTCTGCACAAACACGTTTTTAAATGGACTGTGATCCGCAGTGTTTCTTTGTTTTAAAATAGTTGACATAGAAAAAACTCTTCTAATAATGCTTACATAATAAAAAAGTCTATATTTGGTTGGATTTATTTATTCAGCACACTTGCTTAAAGATGAAGTAATGAGGAAAAATGTAACGAGTTCTTTGATGCTCGCTGGCCTCGATTCGTTCAGCGGGGATGAAGCAAAGTGGATCCCTGCACTTACAGAAGTGTGAGGCAGGTTTCAAATAACAAAAAAATCACTTGCAGAGGAAGGGCCGGTCTTTCTACTCTCCAGGCCACAAAAGTATCAGCGATCCACCCACTTAATCCACCAGCTGCTGGGGACATTCAGGATGCACTTGGACTTCTGTGCTGTCTCATGGTTCACACGCACTACCTGGGTAATAGGCTCAAATTATATTCTTCACTATCTTCCAGCAACCAAACAAACATAACTTCTGCATCACAAGCAGCTTCCACTGTTTTCTCGCAGGATTTTTTTTAAGGAATAGTATTTTATCCCCTCTCTTTTCCCCACTGATTTTTCGAGCACCAAGCCTAGGTGGATGTATACGGAGAGCTCTCTCACCCTTCAAGTGATCAATATTCTCCCCCGTAGCAACTGTTCTCTCTTGCTGGGGACACAACTCTGATCTGAAGAGTCTCTTCCTTTGTTTTACAGTGATTATAAAACAGTTTACAGCAAACTTAAGGGATGAGCTACTTCCCTGTATAGAGCCACTAGGCAACTCGTACTTGTGCCTCTACAACGTCAGCAAGTTGTTACTCATTTTCGCCGTAGAATAAATTCAATATTCAGGGAGGAAGGAAAAAAAATCCCAAAGCAGCGTTGTTCTATGTTATACAAGAAAAGCCACGCACCAGTAAGTTTTGAAATTGAAGAAATGGTTATATTGTCCAGATATAGGAAATATTTAATAAATATATGTTAAAAAGTTGGTTTAAAACATTTTTAGTAAGTCTTGGATTGTAAATACCATCATAGAAACAGCTGGTTAAATACACCCATTTTCCATTATACTATTTACTTGTAGCAAACATCGTATCAGAAAAGCGACGTCCATTGTTAATTGTAGCAATTGTACATCTGTCAAAAACACCACAAATTATATCGACATACAAGAGTAAAAAAATGGAACAGAACAGAACCAGAATTTTTAGTGCTATGATTGAAGTTTTCCTTGTTTTATCTTTAGACACAATTGAAGGTCGCTGTTTATAAAACGCTTTTACAAAATCTTGGGAGTGTGCAGTTAAAAAACCAGCATGGCCAGTGCGCTTCCACCGGTGCGTTCATTGCCACAAATCTTCCGTGCGACCGAATTTGAAGACCAGTCCCCTGTTTAAAAGACAATAAAGGGACATGAGTACGTAAGGGAGCAAATTGATTGCCTGGGATTTTAAATACACGATGCCAGGGAGGAAGTTGGAGTATTTATAAATCCAATTCCTGGTCCTGCAATAAAACCTATGCAGAGCAATCCCAGGAATCTATTGCCTTTTATTCCCCCATGTCTAGTTACAAAACAGGGCTTAAAACAGATTACTGCGAGTTTCAGATTTAATTGTTGTAAACCAATTAGGTAAGAATTGAATGTAGGAAGATAGTCTTACCCAAAAAAGATGAACGCGTTCTGGAAAAACACAGCTATTCCTGGGTACACTACTGGTTTTTCTAACAAAAGAAAGAATCTCCGTAAGTTTTTGAGAAGTGATTTTCAAGAATATCCCATCCCTGGCATTTCAGAAACGCGAAGATGCACTGTGTCAGCAAGGATAAAGAACAGTGGAGTCTGTGCGCTGGGAAACAGTTCTAAGGAGCTGCGTTTGACAGAGGGGTCCATTACAACGTAGGATTCCTGACCAGGAACAGGGGTGAAGTGACACCAAACTCACGGTCCTGGTGCTCCTGCACTACGAAAATGCCACAGCCAGAATTCAGACAGCCCTAAGCACCTCATAGACCCCTTCTGTTCTCTACCAAGACAGTCCCGTCCCCTCCGGTTCCGGTGGCTCAGTGGTGTGACACAGACGACAAGCATAAGCCTCACCCCACTGGAAAGTTGTTCATGCAATGGCTTTTGTCCTCCCCTGGCCCCCAGTCATTTAGTTTTCCACATAAAAGAAGCCTCTCCTGTTCTCTAACCAAAAATGTGCATCTCAAACGCAGCGCTCCTCAAGACTGTAATTATCACACAGGATTGCACATCCTGTTTGGAATGCATGTGTGTAACTATATATACCCATATAGTCATATATAATGACAACATACAAAATGAGAGTGCATGAGTGACATGACTATGCACCTGATGCACCCAGGTTTCCCTGAAAACCCCCTGTGAATTGAGCAAGGCCAAGACTGAGGAGAATGGAAACAAAACCACCGATGTGCTGCCTGGCATGAAATTCACTGCAGCTCCAGGTACAAGGAGCAGCTTTACATTTACCTAAACAACCTTCCTTTTGAAAAATGGAGTAATTCACTGCAGTTTTCATGTCTTTCTCAAGACTTGTCTTCACAAAATGTGACTGTGGTACGTGTTAAAGTATGAATTTAAACAGGCGATTTGAATTAATTCTTTCCCTTTTGCTAATTTAGCGGATACGCTTTGAGAGCAATTTGCACAAAATCAGTAATTTTTATTTTGGGAATAAATGTTCACCCAGGGAATTATTCCCATATAACTGCAGCAGTTTAATTATATCAGTGCAGTTCCCAGGTGACCAGAACCTGTGTTTCTAATGAGGCTAATTGGAAATTTGTGACTCAGAAGTATATAAAATCCACCCCAGTAATAGTAGATAGTATGCGACAGTGATGCAACCAAAATATTAAAACTGGTCCTGCCTAGAAACTATGTAAAAGTAAGTTCTAAAATTCAACAGTCATTTAAAATACTTTAAACTTTCTAAAGCCCATCAGGTCCCGTTCCACACTGTATCTTACCTTTAACAACGTAACCTCCAAAAAGGATCCACATGGAAGCAATCAGAGATCCAAAAGCCATCATAAACCCGATGAACAGCCAGATCCGAGCACCTTGAAAAGACAGAGGGATGGATGTTTTGCGTCCGAGCACAGCCACGTGTGACTTCTCAGCGTGCTTTTGTTTCAGAGCACCTCCTGCCACACGCCAGAGCTTTGCACAGACACACAACGGGCACACTGGTACCGTTTTTACAACCCTTCCAAGACTTCACAGATTTATCACTACCCCTACCTGTCTGGCCCAGGCAGCCTTCACTGTAACTGTCCCCCCGCACTTGTCCATTCGACACCGCATTGATCCTGTAGGAGCAAAACAGGGTAAAGACAGGTAAAGCAAAAAGTAAATGTTTACAAAACAATAGTAGAAACTTCTCAGAAACCTCTATAAAAAGGATGATCTTGTGTATCTTGCATTTTTTGGTATTTTTTTTTAAAGGTGGACAAGACTGAAACTTAAAAAGCATTTCTCCAAACACTAATAAGACCTGGACCTGTATAACACAGTTAATTTATTAAAAAATGATTCCTTACTATAAGTATCAACAAATATAAGAAAGATGCTAGAGATACCAGTTAGTAACTTGGTGTTATTCTTAGTTACCTTTCCATTTAAAGACTATGAATTCTTTTATTAATTGCATAAAATAAGTTCTAGGAGTACGTAGCTCACAAGAAATCACACTTACATTAGGAATGCAATCGTGGCTATAACCCCACAAGCATGATATGAATGGTTGAAATCTTCCACTTGAGGGTATTTTACAGCTGCATCTATGATTATCCACCAACCTGTAAAAAACTATTACAAGAGAAGAAAGAGCGCAATCGCTTAAAATATGGACACAAGCTTTTTAAGATTGCTCTAGAAAAAATAACTTTAATATGCAAAATCATTCTTATGGTCTCCAACCGAGTCAACTGATAGCATAACTAGTTTTGCTACCGACATAGGAACAAGGTTAAATGCAAAGCCAGAGATTTACCGACTCTAATAGTTATTACACGGGTGGAAGCTGCAAAACCCAAGCAACAAATGGATGCAAGCACAGAGAACAGGTTTTGGCGTTAACTCTGCTGCTACGTACAAGGACAACGTACACATTTTATGTCAAAACAACTAATAATTTTTAGTTCGAGAGCTGACAACACCTAAAAAGCCCAAAAGCAGCATAAGAGGAGCTGTACGTACCAGCACTCCCGCGGCAACAGAAGCAATGGTGTTTCGCTTCTCTCCCCAGTCAACACACTCCGAGCATCGCAAGCTCTCAAGAAAACCTGACATTTTTCAGCGCTCTGAAGGCGAAGAGAAGAAAAAGAGACGTTTATTTTCCAAGAGGAAACCCATCACGCATCGAAGGCTGGCAGGCAGGTTAAAAACTACAACACTACCTGAAAACCCCTGGGCCAGGGCCCCTTCCTGAGGGACGACCAGCCGGAGATAGCCTGTCCCCCAACACCCACCCGGGGGACCGCCGGCCTCGGGGAGCTGAGGCGAAGACACCGCCGGTCAGCGCTCCCAGCCCTCGGGAGGGGGCCCACCGCCCTCCTGCTCCCCAGGCCGGGCACATCCAGCGGGGTTACAGCCATCTAAGACGGGAAAAAGGCGCCGGCCGAGCCTCTCGTCCCGTCCCGCCGAGCGCCGCCGCCCGCACGTTCCCCCCCCTCCCCGCGTTTACCTCAGGGCGTGGAACGACCGTCGCCCGGCAGCTCACCGGCGCGCGCAGCAGCCCCAACCCCGCCGCACTGCGCCTGCGCGGCGCCCCACCGCTGCGCCCCGCATCGGGGCGGCCCAAACAGCTCCTTCTGCGCATGTGCCGCGGGGCGAGGGGCGGAGGGAGGGGGGCCATGGCGGCCAGCGCGCATGCGCGGGTCTGGCGCCAGCCGCATGCGCATTGGGCGCCGTTACGTAAGGGGAAGGGGTTTCTGGAAGGTTCTCGGCCGCCCTCAGTCGCTGCTGAGAGGCGGGAGCGGGCGGAGGTGGTTGCGAGCGCTGCGTTCTGCCGGAGCTCTGTCGCGGCTTGATTCTCGGCTGGAAAAAGGACCTGGCCGGTCGCTATGGGGGTGACTCAGGAAGCGGGGCTGTCTCCTCAGGCGTCTCCGCTGGAGCAGGATCCGTGCGGGGGAAGCCCGGCTGGCTGGGGACGGTGAGTCGGCTGGGGCAGCTCCTCGGAGCCCCTGGGTCCGGTGGGGTTGTTCTAGGAAAAAGCGGTTCTTCAGGGCGGTGGGAAGGGAGAGGCCCTTACTCGGCTTTCCTTGATGTGTTGGGGGGGGAGAGAGGGGGTCGCGGGGTGGGAGGCACGCATTATTCACGGGATATTTTATTTTTTTTATTGCAGAAACGTTCTGGTTTCTCACGGGAACCAGCACCGGGGGTGCCCGGCGGCTCCCAGCGGTAAGTGCCCGTAAACAGCCTCTGAGGTGAATTCAGCCCGGGAAGGCGCGGGCGGAGGGGAGCGCGGTTTGCCCGGGGGCGGCCGGTTGTGTGAGAATACCCGAAATGTGCCCCAAATGTACGCTGTGGGGAACACGGACCTCTCGGGGGCTTAGCGGTGGGAAGTGGGGCGGGCGTTTCAGGTCGGAATTAATCAGTTGTTTTCTCTTAGCTGTGCCCTTGGCCCTCGCGTAGAGGTGAAGTAGCGAAACTTTAGCAATAGTAAGAGGAACGTTGCTTACAAACTCGTGCAGAACTTAGTACCCTTGATGGATTTCAGTAACGTTTTAAGTTTTACTTGGTAACTTTGGTTTACAGTGAGTGCTCGATAGGAATCTTGTGATAAAGCAAACTTCCTTAAGCCGGAAAGTGGTGACGTAGGTTTAGTAATAGAGATAAGAGTTACACCCTAGAAGACAGTAACCTTTGTAGATATAAAATGGCTGCCACTAGCGAGGGACAGCCATTTTAATTATTAATATATAACCTTAACAGGTGTCATACCCTTTACAAGTCATATCCAGTGAATCATTAGCTGTATTTTTCACTACTTCTGTAGAATGTTTCTAAAAGCAGCTTGCTATGTACACTGCTGGGATGTGTGGAGTTTTTTGCAGATAGTTTTTTAATGTGATATGGTCGAAGAAGCGGCTGCTTTGTACCTTCAAGGTACTTTTTTTTTTTCCCTCCTATTGGAGGAGAACAGTAAGACATAAATTCCATAGAACTGCAGAAGAAAACTACTCAATTCACACTGATCTGGACGGCAAATGGTTATTTTACATTGTAGATGGAGTAGACTGCATTTAGAGTAGATTGAAGATAAAACACCTTGAAAACTAATAGAAGAAAAAAAAGGTATGAACTTGTATTTTTTTCATAAAGGTGTGTGCTTACCTACCAAGTGAAGGGTATTAAACTTTAAACCCTCACAAGCAAACCTCTCTTCAAAATTCCACACAGAACTACTTGTGGTTTAAACTGAAGCATTTCTTTATTCCATATAGAAGACTGAAGGAGAGGAAATGACAAAACTTAAAAATGTCATATGCAAAACATGCTGATAAACTGGATGAGAATTGTCGGTGTGCTTAATTAGCCTTCAGTTTTTTGCTTGTGTGTCATAATTGTTGTTGCTGTGTAAATGATTAGCTTCCCCTTCCCCACCCGTAACAGGAACAGAGACTGGATACCAGAGAACAACAACAAAAACGGAACCAGCTACTGAAAGAACCTGCATGGAGAAAACGGTTACGAAAACTGATGATATGACAGGCTTCATGGATGACTTAACCCTCAGCTCGCCGAAGAAAAGAGACTCGTCTTTGAGATCCAAGAGAAGTTGCGATAGGTCATCAACAAGGTCATCCAGCAGATCCTCTTGCAGTTCACGGTCCAGTTCCAGTAGTTCCTCTTCAGCTTCCTCTAGGAGCTGGAGCCGGTCCAGATCCAGATCAAGGTCACGGACAAGAAGAAACAGTCCCCGAAGGTACAGAAGATACTCTCGTTCGTACTCCAGAAGCCGGTCGAGATCGCGTGGCTACAGGAGGTACCGAGGAAGGTACTATGCCAGGCACTACAGGAGGTACCACCGCTCTCCTCCGAGGTACAGGTCACGCAGCAGGTCGTGGTCCCGTGGAAGATCATATTACAGAAGGTCCTACTCGAGAAGCAGATCACGTTCAAGAGGCCGAAGATACTATGGATTTGGGCGAACAATCTATCCCGAGGCTTACAGGAGCTGGAGAAGCAGGTCACGAACAAGATCTCGGAGCAGATCACCTCTCCATTTGAGTGAAAAAGGTACTTTCTTTTGAGACTTTGAGAACCTCAGAAAGTAGAACTTGTATTTATTTTAACTAGTTAAATTCTTGTTTGCTTGCTTTATAGAGCATAACTGATAGTGGCAATGTGGAAGAAAATCTTTGCATGGTTATAAAAATGTAATTTAAAAAAAAAATAGTTCAGAGTGTGTTCTTTGTGCTCTGGCTGAAGCTTACTCTTCACTTCTGATGAAAATTCTGGAAATTCATCACAGCTGATGCTTATGTAGGTGGAATGGTAATAAACCTACAGTTTTTAGGCTTGTGTGAGTAGGTATGTGTTGATTTAAAATTAAGAGAATGACACTTCTTTTTTCTTCTTGTAGACAAGAGGGAACTTCTGGAAATTGCGAAAGCCAACGCTGCAAAAGCTCTGGGCACAGATAACATAGTCTTGCCAGCGAGCTTGAAGATCCTTACTCCTTCCAAAGAGATAAAAAATGAAAAGCAAGAGCATGAAGGTCCTGCAGAGTCAGCTGAGGTAAGTATGAACTGGAGTATTCTCAATGAAAAGGTAAAGACTTCTTAAAACTTGTCATCTGCATGGATGTGTCCTAGTCTTTAACTGTGGAGTTTGTGATTATGAATTCAAACCCTTGAACAAAAAAAACTCAGATTTACCAGAATATTTTAAAACTGTTTTAGAAACCACCGTAGACTTTGCGATAAGCTGAAAGTACTACAGGCTCCTAAGAGGTGGTTGATCCACTGAGTACCTGCAGGCCTTCCAGCAGTGATAGGTTGGGAAGGAGAGGTGAATTTTCTTTGTTCTTTTGAGTTGTTTTCCTAATAGGATATTGCCCATTAATGAGACTAATTTACATGTTTCTGGCCTAAAACAAGGAGTCTCCTTCCCATAGTGCGGGTTGTTTTTTTTAAAGGTTAAATCTTTCTACCCTTTGAACTGTTAAAAGCTTTTCATGTGCGACAAACTGTTTCCCGGAAGTTACATACCCAAGCACATAATGCATTTTACATACTTTATTTCTGTCTTATAGAAATCATGACTATGGTTCCAGACATGATGAAGAAAATCTGTTGGTAATTAAGGGACTTGTGGGCTGTAGCTGCTGTGAATTTAAGGGAGGGAGAAACTTGAGCAGCTTAAACTGAATTTTAGTTTGGCTCTGTTGTTATAGCGTGTTAACCTGGTTTGTGGTAAATACAAAGCTGCAATAACTGTTAAATTGGTCAGATACGGCTATTTCAAATGGAAATAAATTTACTAAGGGTTTTAGACAAATGGTACAGGCATCCCTTTCATAATATATGCAATATATTCCAGATGTTGAGAGAGTACAGAAGAAGAGGCCTGCATCACTTGCAGATAAGTTTATTGTCATTATCCAAAGCTCTGCAGGATGGATATGCAGAACTTAATGTGTTTTACTCTACCATGACACCTCACCCTATGGCAGTCTGTGCTCCCAAACGTTTGAATCCTTTTTAAAACTAACTGGGGCACAGATATCAGGTCACATGTGAATTGGCACAATGGCATTGGTAAAAATACTGAATGCTTTTCAAATTGAGTTCAGCATTGATCTGTTTGTGTATTTAGTAGCTTACAGCTACTTTTGATGTAAATACTTGAATCAGCTCTACCTGAAAGTTCATATTCTGTAGTAACTGCCTTAAATTGCACGGAATAATGTATCTTCCCACTGAAGCTGTGTGTGCTCTTCTCTAGCAACCCAGAAGACTTGCAGAAGACATGACCAAAAGCGGGATGGAGAAAGCAACCATACAGAGAAGCATTTCTTTCAGTCCTAATGTAAGTGTGATTTCCTGAGATGGAATTCCAGTACTTCATCCCTTCTGTGTTAGGTTTTTCCCAGCATTGCTTGCCAGATCAGGTACAGTGCTCAGCCATCCCCAGGAAAGGGGGGGCTTTATCACATGTAATGGTTAATTGGGAAGAGAAAATGCCATAACTCTGAATGTCACATGTTATGAAACATCCCTTTGGTTGGTTGGGGTCACCTGTCCTGGCTCTGTCCCCTCCCGGCTGCTTGGCAACAACTAAAATATTAGTGTTTTCACCATTATTCTCACCCAAAATCCAAAACACAGCACTGTACCAGCTGCTGGTAAGAAAATTAAGTCTGTCCCAGCTGAAACCAGGTCAGTGGGGTGACCAGGTTACATTTCTAGATGGATTTAAATAATATTTTAAGCAAAAAAGGAACGTCCCTGAATCCTGTGTCAATTATTTATATAAAAACATTTGTCTTGTCAGCACAGAAAACCCCCTTGATGCTGATGGGTCTTAGTGTGTTCCTTCTCCTTAGTATGTTCTCTCTGATTATCATTTTAGCATTTTTAAAGGAAATTTTTTTTTCCAGAACACAATGGCAAAACCAGTACTGCAGAGGCCAGTGAGCCACGTTGTTAAAGAACCGCCGATTTCTCCGGGAAGAGAAGAGGACAAAAAGGGAAGTCCCTATGGGCAGTGGGTTCCCGTCAAGAAGGAGGAGAAGAAAACATTTCTAAACTTCTCACCCAAAAGTGCCGCGTTCCGGGCACGTTAGTGTATTTTTCTGGCTGTCTCTTGACTGCAGCATTGCGCGTACATCACTAGGGAGATCTGACGTTTTCTGATCGGGTTGAAGACTTGTTAATACTATTTATTTTAAAATGTTAATTTTCGAATCTTAGGTTTCTCTTTCAGATGTAGAGCACAGTGATCCAGAAGCCACAGATGGGAATCTTGTGTATATTTGTAAATATTTTTGTATTGCTTTAATGGACTAGAACTTCCAGGTGGGTAACTTTTTTCTAAACACTGGTTCTGTAGCTGTTATTTTGAACTCTGGACTTACATTGTGTAACTGTTTACTTTGAGGAAATAAACTTTAGTTTTGCACTGGCCTCTCCCTGTGTCACGTGTTAGACCCGTGTTTGGTGGTACCTTGACTCTGTGCTGTTGTATGTGGGTGTTGCCAGTTTTAGCTTTCCCTTCCCTTAACTGCAGCACAAGGGGGGTTCTGTGTCATCCTGGAAAGAGGACTTTCCCCTGGGCTCTGTCCTTCCTGCCCAGGCTGGGGCTGGTTCACAGTCTCCAGAGGAACCTCCCTGGATAAACCTGACTGTTCTATGTGAACAGCTGTCACTTCTGCTGACTTTGGTGCTGAATTTGACTTGGTGCTGCCTTGTGTCTGGATTTAGGTTGCTTTAAAAACAGCCTGGAAACGCTCACAGTGTAAGGCAGCAACTGAAGACAGTGGAGGTGGCATTGTGGTGGCAAAGGTACAGGTTTCACTGCCTGTAACTGTGGTAGAGACTCTGCTGCACAGCTCTCATGCACCTTTGTGAAGTATTGCGAGCACATAATGCGCTGTTGCATGCTTTGGGGAGCAGTTAAACTCATTATTTTGTAAAAATACAAAAATTTCAATAAAGTGACTTTGACTCCTCCAGTCTGGAAGCTTCTTCAAGGAACTATGAAATTGCCAAGGCTGGCAAATGTACTTTATGTATTTCACAGCAAATAAGGGTTAATGCTTGAGTTAAATGTGATTCCTTGTGCCCTTGGTGAGGAGGGTGGGTGGTTGTGAGTGGATCAGTTCTAGTGTGGTGGTGTACAGGCACTGCCTGCAGGAGACAGCCGGGGGTACCTCTTGCCCACCTTCAGCTACTGAAGGATACACAGAAGCTTAATTGTAAATTAAGTGATAGGAGTTTGTGTTTATTTAAAATATGAACCTTCACAAGCTGGTCGCTTCCACAAGCAGTTACACAAATTACTTCTACAAAGTGTTTTTCTTGCACAACTTCAAATTGCCTGTAAAGTTTCTCTACCAGACTAACAGATAGTGGTAATGCTGAGGGAGGGGTGGGCTTTGCTGGGGCTGAGGGCTCAGACGGCGGTTCCTCTCTCCAGGTTCTGTTTGATCTCGGCCGTGTACTTCCCGTAGAACCTCTCCGCCTTCTTGTTGAACTTGGCGTTTCGCTCATTGATGTAGTCGATGTCCGCGTCATCGTTGTAAGGACGCCGGCGACTGTATTTTTCACGCTTTTCAATTCTGGAAGGCAAAAGAGCAGCAGGTGAAGGCCTTGGGGGGTGAATCCCGGGGATCTGATGACACAAAGCTGCTCTCAGACACTTCCTGATTTTATCTCAGTGTTTACTTACTGCTTTTCAAGATCTGCAACCATCCTGTCCACCCCTTCCTTCGATGGCACATGAGTTCCGTGGAGAAGACTGTCAGATGTGGGATACAGCGCTTCGCCGCTGGACAAGAGGAACAGGAGGGCAGCAGTTTACATGTGTGTTAAAAGACTAATTAATATGACAGTGTAGATGAGGATAGGTAAGTGCTGAATCACGGAATTGTTGGGAGTTAGAAAGGACCTTCTAGAGATCCTCCAGTCCAACTCCCCTGCCAAAGCAGGGTTGCCCAGAGCACATCACTCAGGAGCATCCAGGTGGGGCTTGAAGATCTCCAGAGAAGGGGACTCCACACCCTCCCTGGGCAGCCTCTTCCAGGGCTCTGCCACCCTCACCCCAAAGAAGTTCTTCCTTAGATTTGAGTGGAACTTCCCATGTTCCAGCTTGTGCCCGTTGCCCCTCGTCCTGTCCCTGGGAACCACTGAAAAGAGTCTGGCTCCATCCTCCTTCAACCCACCCTTTAGATCCTTGGAAGCACTAATAAGGTCTCCTCCAGGCTAAAGAGTCCCAGCTCCCTCAGCCTTTCCTCAGCAGGGAGATGCTCCCACCATCTTAATCTAAGATTAACTAAACTAAAGGGTTAGTTTAAATTGTTAGTATTTGCTACTCATGTAGAAATAACCACAGAGGGGTCAGATCACACTCACTACTGCTCCTTCAGCTTCTCATACTCCTCCAGGTTGGGTTTGATCTGTCGTGTCAGCCTCTGGTACTTGCGCAGCTGCGCGGCCGCGTAATCTTGGGGAGAAAAGGAATTTGTGTCAGAGGGGAGGATTTTACTTCATGGCTCAGTTTGCAACTGAAATACTAACAGATGTTCGTTATGAACGTGGTTAAACCATTACCTGAAAAGCCCAGATCTGGATTTTTCCTCTTCTTTCTCCTTTCCCATCTCTCGGCGTCCTCTGCGCTGATCTCCAGCAGTTTAACTCGCTCGTAGTCTTCTCCTCTCGCTGCACATTCCTAACGCAGAACAAAGAACAGGATCAAACCTGGAGCTGCCCAGATCAATCCTGCTGACCTCTAGTACAGGACAGCAATTTAGATCATTGGGAAGCTAATTAGAAGGTGGATTTTTGGGGGGTAATGTCTGTACAAGCCCCTGTGAGGGTGGCCCAGCCTCCCTGCCAGCACTCACGCTGAGGGGAAGCTGCAATTGTGTCTTTACCTTCTTTTTTTCCTCTACCTTCAGCTCCCACTCCAGCCGAGCTTTTTTGGCTTCCCAGTTTGCTGGCAATTTAAGCCTTTTATCTTCTTCCACCACTTCTTGGTGATTCAGTTTGCGAGCCTCGTTCTAGGAACACAACCCTTCGTTACCGACCTCCAGAGGCAACCCCGGATCACGGAAACGGGAGAAAGGGAACCCCCAAGGACCACGGGCGCCCGTCCCGGGAGGGGGCCAAGCCGCCGGGGACCGACCCCACCACGTAAAATGGTGCCTTTGGGATGGGGAAAGGGAACCGGTGGCACAAACCCCCCGGGAGCACCGGGCGGCGGCCGGCCCGGGCCGGGTAAACCCTGTCACCCCTTCCACACTGTTTCCCTCTATTACCGGGGGCGGCTCAGGCCTCGGCCCCGCTCCGGATCCGCTCCCGGCCCGGCCCCGGCCGCCACGTACCCGTTTCAGGTGGAGCTCGCGGAACTTGCGCAGCCGCTCCTCCCGCTTCTGCGCCGCCGCCGCCGCCGCTGCAGTGCTAGGCCGCGCCTCGTCCTCCGAGCCCGAGCCCTGCAACAACCCACACTCAGCCACCGGCACAGTGTCGGGAAACCCCCCTTCCCTTTTCTCCCCCGTACCCCGCCGCCGTCTCACCCCGTCATCGGGCTCCGGAGCCCCCCAGCCGCTCAGCGCCGA
>JAHREE010150390.1:0-12374 GCA_033628505.1 Tringa tobata | reverse complement strand
ATCAGTTACAAGAAACAGCCCACTTCACTTAGCTTTAGGTTAACACAGAAAATATTATATCTAATGAAACCAATGTACATCTAAATGTACATACTAGAAAGGAAAAAGAAAGTATGTCAGGAAAAGATCGATATCTATTCCAGTATGTAGCAATATATGTCTGAAGCTAGAGCTGTCAGAAAATTGCTAAAATCATCATAAGAGTGCAAGGAAGAAAACTGTAGCAACGGAAATAAGTATTAATGTGCTTGGAGTAAAAAGGATATTAAAAATGGTGTGGGTCTCTTGAGCAATGATAGAATGGTCAAGTTGCTTAAAAATGTAGAAATGACAGAAGTGATCATTCAGTTTTTCTTCTCCATCTTTGGGAAAACAAATCCAAAGAAGTAAATGATAGAGGTTTTTGGAAAGATAATGATGACAAAACATTTTTTGATCCTGTGACAATTTGAGAGGATCTCTAGCACTAAATACTGAAAGGACAGACATTTTGAAGATTGCATCCCTTATCTTGCATCCAGAAGTTTTGAAAGAATTAGGTGAGGCATTCTCTCAGGATTTGATCTTGGTTTTCACCATATTTTGGAACACCAAAGAAATTCCAGAAAAGAGCTAATATTATATAATAATCTAAAAGGAATCATGAGTAAATTATTTACTGATATACTCAGTGCTTAGTAATTGGGCACCTTAAGAAACTTTGATCAAGAAATTAAAACGTTATGAAAATTATATGGTATACCTTAAATTCACTAAAAATACATTAACTCTGGTTCTCAAAATATAATAATTTCCTCAGGGATTTCTATTTAAGCACATTATGTTTAAAAGCTATATTCCTAATGGTTGTATAGGTTCTTTGGGCCCTGTGCTGCTAAACATTCCAATAACTACCAACAGAAAGCCTAGAATCATAATTTATAAGATTTACAGGGATGAAATGGTAGGGAAGTGGTAAATAATAGAATCATAGAATGATTTACCTTGGAAGGGACCTTAAAGATCATCTAGTTCAAATGCCCTACCATGGGCAGGGACATCTCCCACTAGACCAGGTTCCTGGTACATAAATATTGAAATGCTGAAGATAAAATGCTGAAGATAAATATTGAGATTCCAGTGTTGTCTCCCAAAAGCCACGAACCCCCCAAATTATTTACAATCCTATAAGTATTGTGTCAGGATTGTTCTATTATTTTGAGGTCTATTTTTAAAAATAGCCTGGATCTCAGCTGATACGTTTTCATGTCTTCTAGGAAAACAAAAGCTTTAGTGCAGTCGTTTTTAAAGTGTGTTAATCATGTATCTTGGGAAAAGAACTCTAACGTTATGTCTGGCATGCTTTTGGCCAAAATGAACTTTATCCTGTAACATGAGGCTAATTGCAGTGCTTTTGGTCAGTCAAAGAAAACATTTTGGGGGAAAGATGCTTTTGTGGTCATTTCGAGTAATTGCCTTATGTTAAGTTATCATTGTGTCTTAAGAATCAGATCTTCCCATTTAAGTAAATATTTCCTCACATCAAAGTGGATAGTTAAATTCTTGGAAAAGTTACATTAAGTTCTTTGAAAAGAACTACAGAGCCAAACAACCCTGCCAGCAGAGTTGTCTTCAGGGGTAGGTCCGCCTGGAGCTGCAAGTAGCTGTGGTCAGAAAGGGTTCCCTGAACATCTGACTCCAACTCCTGCACCTTATCCTGCTGCTGCGGATCTGGATTCAGTGGGATACTGGCTGCCATAGGTTAGTTTGTCCCAGTGCTTGGTGGAGAGGAGAAACCACAAGCCAGTTCTTCCCCCTGGAATAAGAACCTCACAGCCGATGACTCAATTCAGTGCTGGTGTGGGACAGTGCAGGTTAGTCTGGGTGATCCTGCAGGTGCTGGTGCTCCTGGGAGGATGTCAGACATGACCCTGCCCTCCTCACATGTGCACAAGCTCCACTGAACCTAGTAGTTTTCCTGCGGGAACAGCTTTTGGGTTAAATTAAAAAAAAAAAATTATAGTAGTATGATTTTTTTTTTTTTTTAACTCATACCATTTGCAGTGTTTCCATTGTTCGGAAAAGGGAACAATTTTGAATGTCTGTAGACTGTGTGTGTGGTTGGGCCAGACTTTCTGAATGTGTTCTATACAATTGCTTATGTATCCAAAGAGTTAGGGACACTGGATAAATTATATATACATATATATATATACATTTGGATATTTCCATGGACGTACATCACTTGCCTTCGTGTCCGCTGCCAACCTTCTCAAAGAGACCAAGCACAGCTTTATGGGGAGAAGTGCAGGAGACTGTTGTGTCTCCTTTGTTTTGACCACAAGATTATTACTTAATCATAAAAAAAAATTAAAAATGTTTGAATACTTTGGGATATATCATAAGGGATATATTTATAGCTCTTATATCCCTATACTTTGGGATATCTCTATATCTATATCATCTATATCTATATCTATCTTAGATTTAGAAATCAAAGAACTGTATTCTGCTTCCAGCTTTTCCAAAGACTTGATTGAATGACTTTAATGAAACATTTTTTGGTAAATAATATATTCCTATTTCACTGGTTTATATTGTCCATAAGCCTCTTACAAACTTTGGATGGGCAATGCAACATGATAACTTCTAAAACCATGGAA
Source organism: Tringa tobata (assembly GCA_033628505.1). NCBI lineage: Eukaryota > Metazoa > Chordata > Aves > Charadriiformes > Scolopacidae > Tringa > Tringa tobata. The sequence goes on along the minus strand of JAHREE010150390.1, from coordinate 9,732 downwards.
AAAAGGAAATGAATCCCAAAATTGACTAAAAGTGTAATGCAACAACAGAATCTAGTTACATAAACTTTGCAAACAGTAAAAGATGACAGTCATGATTTAGTGTTCCCTAAATGCTGTTAGGGACAGCATTTTTCGTGGACTTTTGATTGAAATCTTGGCTTTGTGGTGTAATCCTGTGTTTGTGTAACAGGAATAAATCCTCACTAAAAACAAACTGGAAGATATTTATTCCAAGAGAAATGCTTAAAATAAGGCAGAAATATGGGATGTGAAGAGAAAAAGAAGATAGAAAAGTGATATTTTCTTGTGTGCTCCCAAAGCCATGTAGCATCTCCAGGCTTTCAATACAAAGCGACAGCTTTAATTCACAGTTGATCTTGCAGAAATTTGTATAGTTCTGAATTCGATTCTTTTATGTTGGTAATGCAAAGAGCATATCAGAACAAGCACATTTTTAAACCATACTTTAGGGTATATACTGTGAATTTGAGAAAATGTACCATAACTTGGATCATTAGAGAGTCAAAATGTACATAAGATTAAAGGTACACCTGAGGTCATGCGTATCTTGTACATTATCCCTGTCCGATTATTCCTACCCATTCTTCACCTTAAGAAATGAATTTGCCTTGGCTGTGGAGAAAAATAAAAAGAAGATGAGTTAAAGAGGATGGTTAAACAGGTGTTTACAGCAGAATAGGCAATATAGCTAATAGTTATCTTAATCTATATTACGTATGCTATGTTAGAAACTTAGAATTAAAAAGCTGGAAGCCTAGTAAAAGGCCCTGCAAGTGCCAATTGAACTAAAATGCAGAGCACTTCCATACCACCAAACAGAGAAGGGAAAGAAGCCCAGCAGGTTCCTCTGGGCTCCCTGTGGTGTGCCTCCAGTGCAAAAGCATAGCTGCTCTAGTCATGGAGAGTTTTCTTCTCTTCCAAGAGTCTGGGCTAATCTTGAAATAAAAGGTGAAAGCTGTGTTGCAGATCTTCGAGTAAAAAAAAAAAAATTCTCTTTTTACAGCATAAAAAAAAAAGGTTGTATGTATTTATCATCCACCAGTGGTAGGGGAAAGATGGAGGTTGGGAATGAGTGTATGTGGAAGTGGTTGAAAAAGAAAAGCCTCCTGGGGCCACCCACGTGCATGGTGTTTTTAAGAGTGTGTCTGGAAGTCAGATACTATGAGCAAGTAATCCATGAGGAAGTTGAATTACATTTGAGAAATTGAATTGGGAAAAGTCCTTGTCCTTTTAGCGTAGGGAAAGTTACATATTTTCTGGATAAATACTTTGTGTGCTTTCAGGTCTTCATCTGAATATAAAAGGTATTTCAATTGGAGCAGCATTTTTTTTTTACTTTTGTAGAATACATTATAATGAAGGAAATATGATAACTTTATAGTAGAGAATGAATGTAGTGATGACAGCCTCTCACTGTATTTTGTAAGTGGTCATAAGACAGAGATAAAAGTTGATATTTTGTTCATCTCACTGAGTTGCAATAGCCTTGGAAGTAGCAGTAGATTGCAGTAAATTACTCCCAGGAACTCAAGAACATTCAAGAACATAAGGATGGCCATACTGGATCAGAGCATGTACTTTGGTAATCCACTTTCCCAACTGTAACAATGCTCAGATTTTTAGGGAAAGGATCCAAGAGACAAACAGGGACTTTCGGGGGGTTTTGACAGTCGGAAACTTTATGAAAAGATGGTGTTAATACAATGCCCGTTTAAAATCAAAATAGATAATTGTTTAACTAGTTTTACCAAAGAATTACAGTAAGAAATATTTTATTCCTTCCTAGCCCACTATGCAGCCGACTCTTGAGCATGAAACTGCTGCCTGTTCCCCTCATCTTTCTTGTAGGGAATAAGGAATAGAGAGGGGGCAGAATGCCTCCTCAGGAGTTTCCTCCCAGGAAACTCATCTTTCCTGGGTCTTATGGTTTACTTTGGTTCTTCAGTGAAAGTAGAGGCTAGTCATTAAAATTCATCATTGCTATTTGACCAGGACCTAACAGTCTCCAAAGTAGCCCTTGAGCAGAACAGATAGACATCAACCCTTAATTAAGGCCAGCAATAAAAGGCCTATAAGGTATAAATTTAATGGTAAAAGTGTCCATGTTGTGGCATATTTCTGAATAAATAATGTTTGTCACCTTGTTGAGCATTGAATAGCAAAACATAACTTACATGATATATTTGTTGTGCATTTTTGGAACCCAAACTCGTGGATGAACATAAAGCCACCAACGGCTTAAGGTGTACATGGTTCACCTCAAACTCTAGGAATCCTTTAGAAACACAGAGTACAGCAGACTGTGGGATGTACCCCAGATGACAAAAAAAAATAAATACAACAATCATTGTCATAAAGAGCTTACAGAAGAATGTGTTAGAGGCACACAGGAGATACGTTGGTCCCAAAGAAGTATAAAGGAAGACCTGTGGATTTAGTGGGCGGTGTGTCCCAGAGATGTGTGAGTGTGCAAAGAAGGCATTACGGCAATACGAAACTAGAGATGTGACAGCTCAGGTGGAAGCAGGAATGTTTGCAGGCTCTCCAACTCTGAAGTTACAAAGGATGTGAGAGAACAGAGATATGGGGGGCATGCCTCAGATGGGGAAATACGGCAGGTTTTCATTGTGTCAGCTTCCTTCATAGTACTCCCATCTGCTGAATCACTGGATTAAAGAGAATTCTCTTCTGACAGTGGATTTTCAGGAGCTCCTGCAAGATAATGAATGTTTATCATTTCTTGCCGTGGCATCAGATAAGGCAGGCTCCCCTTGTTTTTATGCCTATTCCAGCGGTGATAAGCAGAGAGATTACAGCACACCTTCCCTGGGGTCTGAAAGCTCCCTGTCACAGACTGATTGGTTAGCCCTGCTGAAAACCAGGTGTCTCTCGCCAGGGAGATGAAGCTGGAATAAATTTAAGCCTACAGTGACTGAAACCAACTGGATATATAAGCGGGTGACTGCCTAATGTGGTTACTGGTATTCACCATGATACCCAGCATTATATTTTCTCTCCGTGGTCTTCCCTTTCTGAACTTGCACGGTAAAATTAAATGAGGCAGAAGGTCTGCAGCAGGGTTTTCTTCCTGGGTTTAAAGGCTTCCCATCACATTTTCTACTAATCCAGCTATTTTTGGTAGATAAAATGTGAGTAAGAAAGGCAGGCAAGTAACATACTTATGCACTCAGTCTTTTCTAAGATTCTTTTCACTAACTTTTGAGAGTGACTTTCACATCAGTGAGACCTGCAGACAAATACTATACTAAAGATGAAACATACCTATCTGATAGTCATAATTTTGCTCATTGCATTTTCTCACTGTTGGTAGTATTTGTGATCAATTAAGAATTTGAAATCTTCTGATTCATTTCTGGTTTTGCTGAATCAAAAAATCAAGTCATAATACTGAAATTTCAAGACCACAACCATGCTTCTACTGGGAAGCAGATTACTGTGCCACAATGACAAAAATCTGCCATCTTACAAATAGTACAACTTCTTGAAAGTCTTGAAGTACATAGAGTTTAGTAAAGTTCAATTTGGTAGATATATTCTCTCTAGTCTTACACTTGTTGGGGAGGTGAGAATATTTTCTAGCACTACAAACTATGTGTATGTGATTTGTGTCTTTTGCATAAAACTAGGCAAAGTAAATGTTCTAAGGCATGTTTAGTGCCCTGTTCATAGAGGAGGCAAGGGGCATTGCAGTGTCTCAACTGCATGTGTTGTCATTAATATGAACATCGGTAGCTACATGATAAATATCTCTAGGTGATATCATCCAAAAGCCTCTCTGTGGCCTGTAGTCCCAATAATTCTGATCTAGCAAATGCTGGAGATGTCTGGTAGCAGCTGCTTTTCCCAAGTGCAATTTTATTCAGCCGTGCAGGCAACAATGCTGTCTTACTCTACAGATACTTGAGGTACATTTACTTCTCAATCCTAATCTTATGTTTAATTGGCTGATCAATTAATTGGTTGGTGTTACATTTACATTTTTCTTCACTGCAGGTATTTCTAATGAGATTTTGATTCATCTGGCATGCATTTCACTTAAGCTAACATCATGATTTTATAGAGGAAATTGCATAGTGCTGTGATGCTCCAGTTGCATTATAAAGATCTTCCTTTATCTCATAGAGCAGAGGGTGAATTTGGGCAGTTCTACCCTTTAACACACTCATCGTTCCTTTACGCCATCCTGTAGCTCATACGCTCCTGAACAACTCCATCAACTTCATTGGGATTACAGCTGAAAATGAGGGGTTTAGGTTGTGATGCTGGCATGACTGCCCTCAGTTTTGCCAGGGCCTTTGCTCTAAACTTGTCTTAGCTTCTTATTTGTTACTGTCTCCTTTTGTCCTCCTTACGAAATGCTAACTTGCTCAAGTTTATAAATTTGATCCTGATTTAGTCCTATCAGGTCTGCCACAGCAATAAAAGTAGCATGTTTTGAAGACAGAAACATGCCCTGGAGTTTCTTGTATTTGCACAAAGTTACCCCTTTTCCACAGATACTGTCATAGCACATCTGCTGAATTCACTAGAATTCATATGCTGAAGGCACTGAAAAAGGAAACACCTTGTGAGGGTGACCGAGCACTGGCACAGGTTGCTCGGAGAGGTTGTGGATTCTCCATCCTTGGAGACATTCAAAGGTCATCTAGACATGGTCCTGGGCAAACTGCTCTGGGTAGCCCTGCTTGAGCAGGGAGGTCGGACCAGATGACTACCAGAGGTCCCTTCCAACCCTAAGCATTCTACGAAGCATTTTTGCTCCACTAATACTCAATAGGTTGGAAGATATTTTGTTCAAATTGTTTAAACTTAATATTTCCAGTCTGATTTTAACACACCATAATTAATCTCTCGGTGACTTACTTCCACTTGTCTTGTTATTTCCATTTAATCTCCCAACTTTTGCTTTTTCTACCTTGAATGACCTCTTGTTGACAAACAACACTGATTTAGCAGCTGGCCTGCAGTGTTTTGAAAAAGTTTATCTAGCCTTCTCCCTGTAAACTACAGATACGGCAATTATCTTCCTTTTCCTTCAGAATTCTTGCTGCTCTCCACTAGCCCCAAAGCTGGTATTTCAGTATACACTACAAAAAGAAGCTATCATCTAGTGATATTTAGGGGAGCTCTTCATTTATCTCAGCAGTGTTCTCTCTATTTATCCCCTCAGTCAAAGCTTCTCCAGCAGCTCTTTTGTCCATTCCTAAGCTCAGCCAGCAAACAGACATACCCAAACTTGTCAATTGTCTCTCAAAAGGCTGGGAACAGAACAAACAAGTTCAGGAAAGCAGGGGGTCTACCAGAATGTCATGAAATACAGCAACGGTGTTCAAAGGCTAGAGGTAATTATCTCTAATTATCTCGAGGTGCTCAGCAAGACTACACAGGCAAATGGGAAGAGAGAGACCGGTCTGAAGTCATGCAATATAATAGATTCCCATGGTACCAGATTTCTCCTTTGGATTTCAGGGTACTGATCCTAAGGGTTTGCAAAATTTCTGAAATACTTGTCACTGTATCATCAAAAGGAGGTGTTTGTGTTAGGACTATATATGTAACGTTCCTATACAAGTGAGGTAAGAATGCAACAGCTTGAATCAATTGTAGAATATCACCCTTTTGAGCTGCGCTTTTCTGAGCTGGAGCACAATGATGTCTCTCCAGACTATTTGCATTGCAAAGGCTGTTTATGGATAATGAAAATACCAGAGCCAGTGTGCTCTGTAAAAGACCTCACAATCTGTTTCAGACATAATCCTTACTGTAGCAGATGCTGAGCAAATACCTCCCGGCAATCATCTGAAACTGTACAAACTGCCCCAAGGGAAACACGAAGAGAATGGGTGGTTTTACACAAGACCAATGTTATAGTCAAGGCATAGGTATCTGTAGTTTACAGGGACAAGGCCAGATAAACTTTTTCAAAACACTGCAGGCCAACTGCTAAATCAGTGTTGTTTGTCAACGAGAGGTCATTCAAGGTAGAAAAAGCAGAAGTTGGGAGATTAAACGGAAATAACACGACAAGTGGAAGTAAGTCACCGAGAGACTAATTATGGTGTGTTAAAATCAGATTGGAAATAGTAAGTTTAAACAATTTGAACACAGATTTTATGAAAGAGTTCCAAATATATCACATATGAAAAACTTCTGCATAACTTCTTTACATGAGTTTCAGAAAGGCCCTGAAGGGTATCATCTGTACTTCTAAATGCTTGCTTTTCATTCAGATCGTAGTCCATCCCTCTCTCTCTTATGGACTACGGATTTCCGGTTAGTGAAGCAAAAGTAGAGATGTTTTATTTGGTACCAAATGAAAATAGGTATTTCCACTGGAAAAGGAACAAATGAGAGTTCATCTGCACATCTAGGACAATTCTGGCCACGCATGTTCAGGAAAGATGAATTCAGGGTGAAGCAGCTGAGATAACTGCTGTTTAAAAGACAATGTTTCTTTCAGAATGGCATTCCAGAAAGTGTAGTGTAATCAGGCCACTTTAGATACAACCTTAAAAATTCTTAAAAGGAGTAAGAGAGTGGAGTTGCTTTTGGGATCAGGGAACTGGCTTAGATGACCCAAAAACCATCTTTTAGTCTCCTGTAGCTCTGTCCCAATCAATCTTGCAGCACTTTCCAGACTCACCAGTCAGTTGCTTTGTGGATAGTCCCGCACTCAGCGCAGGGTGCCATCCTTATGGCAGGGCACTTTCATGTTTAGGGCCTCAGTCTGCAGAGTGTACATAGTGTTCCATGCTTCTGCTGACATGCAGAACATGTAGTAAAACACACATGCAGTGTTATATATATATATCTACTCTGAGAATTTCATTCCCCGTTCAATGTGGGGATGCTACAAAATCACAGAAATCATTGGGAATTTGAGGTATTATTTCCGTAAGAGAATGGCCAGACCGTAAAATACATGTAAAAGAGCAGGATTTAAAATGGGATATTGCTATTTTGTCACCCACCTCTAACTATAGTTTTGTTCTTCCATGTTTGAGAATAATCTCAGACCTCCAATTATTTTTAATCAGAATGTTCTTATATATCTAAATGAGCCATAAATGCCTTTTTAACCTACCTATCTGTATGCTATATATGTACCACTCCCTACTTAGGGGAATCAGGGTCTGTTCATATGTGATTAAGTTTACTTCCCTGCCCTATGAATGTGTTGAAATGGCACACTGGGTATACTTTTACAACCAGATTGCATTGAACTCTGCTTTTTACATTCACTTTTAAGTGCTTTTTAGCATTCTTATTTTTAAAGTACACAAAGTAACAGGATTAACATGACAGCCACTAATACTAATTTGGGCATTAGCAGAGTACCTTTCTCTTCCCAGTTCTCCAGTAAACCTATAATTCATATTTCAATGAATTTTGTACCTGCTCTCCTCTTTCTTGTTCTTTTCTTCACAGGAGCAGGAAAAACTTTGAGACACAATACAGAAAGCTTTGCAAAATATAGCCCTCTATTGGAATATATTCATACAATAAACTTTATTGATGAATTACTTTAGATAACACAAGGTCAAAATAATTTGTCATGCTGCTATTCAGTCCTATCCTTTTCTTTCCCTTAGTGGAAGAGGTTAGAAAAAGAAAAGAAACTAGTTGCCCTACTTTTTGTTGATAACAGCTGGCAAGAGGCTGCTCATGGGATGCTGTATATGTGTCCAGGTTGCATGATCAGATGTTTGATATTAAAGTATGGTACTTAAAAGAGAGAAAAAAAAAAAAAGATTTAGTGTAAAAGGGCATTCCATATAGGACTGTTGATGGCTTACATCCAACCTGGATCTGTAGGAATTAGGAGATGCAAGATGGTATATGCCAATCCAGATCCTGCATTATGTTTTGAGAGTTAGCAGGATTTCAGCTGACAGCAGAACTGCTGGAAGCATTAGGTATTCTTGATTATGCAGAAGAATGAACAAAGAGCAGCTTTATATTTATTATTTTTCAACAATGGGCTTGGACATCTGCTCTAAATGTTGCTGCCTTAGGTTCAATTATTTCAGTTTATCTTCCTAACAACATGGTAAATTGACTTGTTCAATTATAAGGTCATGAAGAGTCTCACCCAACTTGCCTCAAGGGATGGGCCTGGCTGCTTGTGAGGATGAGACAGGGCTCTGAAAGAAGAAAAAGAAGACAACAGTAAAGGAGACTGTAGAAGAGACTCGGGTCAATTTGATACTCACTGAATACCTTTTCCTCTCATCAAACAAAAAAACCCAACAGCCTTTTCAGCATGTGGAATTAGGGAGTGCATCCTCTGTCCTCACCACAACCCTTCTTCTCGGCTAAGTAACTTGTGAGGTGAAGGGATATTGCTGCCGTGCTCTAAACAGGGAAGGACTTTTCTCTGTTTTAGGTGGCAACATGAAATGATCATAGATCAGAGACTTTTCTTGTCAAACCCATGTGTGATGGCGAAGTCACAGGATCCGTGATTGTCCCCACTATGCTTGAACTTGGTATTAGATAGTAAATGAATGAACTGCAATGGAGGGATTGATTAGACGTGTTGTCAGACTTCTGAGCCAGTGCTAAACTTCTTGGTTTTCCCTAGTGCACCTGGCAAATCTAAGCAGATGCAGCCTCTTATTCTTCTATTTTTGTACAGCTGGGGCTGAAGAGAGGTGCTAAGAGAAGTTTTCTGGAGAAAGAAAGGAAAAGTTATTCAGGCAGATGTCTGAACTCTTCCCTGCTGTGGAAATAGCCTCTATGCTGTGGCTCAAATTGGGGGTAATAGGCAGCAGATGATTTTTATTACTTTGCTGCCTTGGCTTAATAATTTGTTTTGCCTGAAGAGAGTTGGTGATTTAAGATAAACTGCCTTTTTGGAACCACGAACTACACCCTAACAAAAGATGCACCATCCTGGGGGAAACCTTAGGAAAACCTCTGGCTTCACCAGACCTGCCATGAGCCAATTAGTACCGTTTCATGTTTTATGCCATAGCTCATATCAAACAATTTGACTCAGTTAAACTCAGACCTTCAATGAACTGCTTGACCTGTCCAGCTCCTTGTGAACTCTGAACATGTGTCTTCTTTAGTCAAGGAAGGAGAGATCTGTCTGGCTTAATTTCTCTCTTCTTTTGGAGCCTATATTAAACTCCAGTGGTTTATAGGACATTAAAGATCCCTTGATGTATTTCATAAAAGCAGAGGGCTGTTCTTTGGCCAGAAGAAGCACGCCATTCATCTACTAGAGGCTCTAAATACCATTTTATCTGTTTACCTTACAGGGATTTTGATTCATCTCATGCCTTGCAGTCTGGGTGTCCATCTCAGCCTCTCTCCTTTCACACTCTCACTGTCTGTCTGTTCATGCTGGGGATGAGTTGGGTATAGAGCCTGCAGCAAGTGTTCCCAGCTTTTTATTTTTCCACTTTTTTTTATTTTATTTATTTTTTGGCTGGATACCATAATCATCAGAATCCAAGAGGGATAGGGCTGTCAGCATCACTGTTATCAAGTGCTGGCATCACCAGTTACCTCCTTGCCTTATTTACTATGCCCTTGGAATTCAAAATAGTAGTAAACATGTTCGTTTCTCACTACTGTTAGTTAGTAAGTGCTTTACTCCACCATTAAGCAGTGATTGAGGAAGCCTGTAAAGGTACATAGATTGACTGGATGTGTTCAAATGTATAAATAAATGAAAAAACC